>AYEL01067359.1:0-13713 GCA_000484575.1 Olivierus martensii
TGTATTATGTTTGCTACTTGGTTGTGTCTGTGCAGGTAATCTGTTTGTGCAAGAAGCTTGCAACCAGATGTAATGTGTTGAATCGTTTCGGGTGATATGTGGCATTTCCTATTATTATTATTATTATTATAACAATTCTATTCTTAATTACAGTTTTGCAAGATCCAAAGTAAATATTACACAAAGTTAATTTTTAGATCTGAATTTTAATAATATAATTTGCAATATAAATGACACTTGTTATAAAAATTATTGAAAGCTAAAGACACTAGATTTAATTATTTAAATATAGTGTAATCCCTTTTTAACAAACTCACCGAAATCACAAGTTTTAATTTGTTATTCAGGGGGTTTGTCATACAGGGGCACCTATCAGAAAGACAAGTAGAGATGTTTAACAAATTTGTGAGAGTGCAATGTGAGCATAAATTTTGATGTTCAATAGTTGGTTTAATTTGACAGCAAATAAAGCAAGTCACATTAGTTTGAAATTTTTTAATTTAGGAAGTTTGTTATTTTTTTTTAATAGGAAGCTTATATTTCTTTAACAACTGATCTGTAATTACATTATCATTTTGTGGAGATTGTCAAAAAGTTTCATTCCGAGAAATGTCAGAATTTTCAAAATAGTTTTAGCAATTCCAATACACTGTAAGCTTCAGCTTCTTCTTCAAATATGTCTCCATCTTCATCTTGGCCTATATTTGTATTTGTAATTTTGTGCACAATATCTTCATCATTAAGCAGCATTTTTGTCAATGCATTTTCATCACTCAGAATATAGTCTTCAACTGTGACATTATTAACTTCAACTTTTTTCCAGGTTTCTTGATCCAAGATCAAATATGTAAGAAACTGGTTTTACTATCTTCTGCCACAGAACTATTGTTGTTATCATGCAAAACATTATTTTCCAGTAATGAGAATCCAGACTTTCTAAAACAATTTTTAATACAACAGAGTTTTAATGTCATTATATGCATCAAAAATAATTTGCACATCACCTCTGAGATTAATTGATTTGTGGGTCACTTGTTTGTTGTGAATGTTCATAAGCATGTGAGAAACAAGGTGTTTCCTGTAAGAGCGTTTAAAGGAGTGGATGATCCCTTGATCCAGTAGTTACAGCTTGGAGCTTTGGAAAATACAAAACTTGTGATGTTGGTTAATGCAGAGGAACATTATTATGGGATGGACAATTATCCACAAACATCAAAATGTTGCCTTTCTGTTATGCAAATTACCTATCAATTTTTAGGAGCCAACAATTGAATATTTCACTTGTCATCCATGCATTGTTGTTAGACTTGGTAGTCAAGATGCTTTTAAAGCATCTTGGATTTTTTAACTTTCTGATAAACAAGACCAGAAGTTTTTCACTATTTTCATCCATATTGCAGGCCAGTAAAACAGTAACTCTTGATTTTTTCCTCTTCTTTACATGCTTCTGTTTTATCATTCCCAGAGATTGGTATCTGATGTGCACATGCCTACTGTAACCATAAACTCACAGCTTCATCAACATCAGGATAATTAGCATTCTGTATATGTTTTACACTACTTTTCATATCATGTCTTACTGTTCATGAATTTTCTTCTCATTCTTCAAAATTGTGGACAAAGAACTTTTTGGAATTCTGTAGGTACATGTGAACATTTATTATTATTTTTTTCAATGTCACTTCATCTAATATTTTAATTTTTGTTCCTAAGTCCAAAACTTTTCATTTACTAGAAATCATGTTATACCAAATTACTGAACAAACTACAAAATACAGTATACTGTATTGAATTTCAAATAGAATTGAACTTCATGCATGGGCAACTGAAAGTACAAAGCTTGACACCAATGTTATGAACCTTAGCAAGATAAAGCAAAGAAAGGAGATGATAGCAACAGGAGATTTAACAAGTTTATTTGGTCAACTCTTGACTTCAACTGCACTGATAATGAATCTTGCCACTATTTATACTCTCTGCAGTAACTATTATTATAACTGACACTATAATAGTCCTAATTAACACAAAATTCAAAAGTCCACAGACCATTATGAATGTTACAGAACAGGAATTCAAATTTGTGCACTCACAACAGTTATATCAAAGTTGGATGGCACCACTACAAGTTTTAAAATCAATTTGTAAAACAGGAGTTATTTGAAATAGCAGTGTTCAGTATATATGTGGTTTTTAACAGGGAAGATAGGCTGGCCAACCATTTTGTGCCAAAATGTTTGTTAAACATAGGTGTTCATTATTTCAGAGTTGCTTATAGCAGGATTACAGTGTATGCAAAATAATAATAATAAAATTTTATAGCGAATTAAATTTAGAAATAATGATTTGATTTATACAATATAATTTTATTTCAATTTAATTTTTATTCCATTTCAGCCAACTACCCCGCCTCCAAAATATACAGATATATCAAAATTATTTCCAATTACTGAAGGATTGCAAAGACACAGTTCTGAACCACATTTAAATATTCTTTATTCAGAAAGCAGCCATAATCGTAGTAATTCATTTCATGCTTATGATAATTTAGCAACTAATAGTGCTAGTAACATTGAAGTGACTGTAGTTCCTCCTCCAAGTTATGAAGAAGAGTGTCAAAGATCAAAACCTGTACTTCATTTAAACATTCCATCAATTATGATTTCTAGTATTGATCCATCTGATGAAACTGAAGCACAGAATTGTGTAGAAATAAATTCTGAATCATTGAAATGATTATTTTAAGGTATTTATATTTGATACAATTTTTATTTTTCTGAAAAATGTACAATTAAAATATAGTTTATACAGTATATTAATTTTTCAAGTTATATTACTATTATGTTAGACTATTTACTTATAATATTTCTATGAACTGGACATTTTCTGTTAAAAATTATGGGGCATATATTTTTTTTAGTTGATATAAATAGAGCAAGAGTTAGAGCAAGACCATATAAACATGAGTCCAGAAATGTTTATTTTTCAAGATAACATGGAATTAAAGCAATTAATAAATTTAATTTAATTAAGAATTTAATTGCTAAATTCTTTTAATAGGTCATATACATAACTGAAAATCATGTATTCAGGTAGGCCTCGATTAGTGAGAGTTCGAATAATGCGATTTTGATTAGTACAACTTATAAAAATGATACCATTTTTCAGTTAGTGCAAGCAAATATTCGAATTAAGCGAGTTGTAAGCCAATGAACTAGTCTTACTAACAAAGCTCCGCCTCCTTTTATGATGTCCATTAACAAATAGTCTTATTAACAAAGATCCATCTCCTTTTATGATGTCAATTAACAAATGTCTTACTAACAAATGTCCGTCCCCTTTTATGATGTCAATTAACAAACAGTTACTGCGAGCAAATATTCGATTAATGCGAGTTGTAAGCATAGACCAGTCTTTACGAGCAAATATTCGATTAATGCGAGTTGTAAGCATAGACCAGTCTTAGTAATAAGGCTCCGTCTCCTTTTATGATGTCAATTAACAAATTACCATTAATTTTTGGTTATAACAAAACTCCTTTTATGATGTCAATTAACAAATTACCATTAATTTTCGGTTAGTACGACCGGACGAGGAGCAGTCCAAGAACAGTCACTTGGCTTTGAAGGGGTAATAGACGAAGAGCAGTCCAAGAACGGTCACACGATTTTGAAGGGGTGAAACCTATGATGTCAATTAACAAATTACCGTTAATTTTCGGTTAGTAAAACCGGAAGAGGAGCAGTCCCAGAACAGTCACTTGGCTTTGAAGGGGTGAAACGTCAGAAAGATGGGCTTTTTGCCGTTAACTGTTTAACATTACTGTACTATTATTTAGCTTTGCTATCGTATACATACAGTATAGTACAGAATTTTCTCTTTTAAAAAGTATCGAAACGGATGAAAGGAAGAACACTTTTGACAATAAAACAGGAAACGAAAAAAAGAAGAGGTTAGTGATTATGCTACAGCAAAAAATGGATGTGTTTGAGCGACATAAAAGCAGTGCTCAACTTCCGCTTTCGATTCGCTATTTTGGTTTTGATTTGGTGATTTGGTTTGATGGTGGTATGAGATGCAATTCCTGGTAAGTTATTAATTTACATGATGAACAACGATGTAAAATATGAAAGTAAATATTTCTTAAACAGTTAGTGTTAAGTTAGTATTGTGGTTATTCATCGTGAGGTTAGCTAATGGCCGGAATCTCACAAAGCAAGAACCAGTTACCATATTTTACATATACAGGAATACTTCAATTATTGCAGTTAATGTTGCCACAAAAAATACCGCAATAATCCGGATAAATAATACATGTAAAATGGGTGATCATTGCCAAGGATTTTTCAGGTTAATAAAATTTTATGAGATAGAAAGAAATCTGTTAAATGTGCTAAGTATAGAAAATGAAGGTTCATTTAGAAAAACAAGATTATTCTTTAATTTTTATTTCTATACAGCAATAAATACAATAAATAACGAAAATATAAATAAGGAGTACATGCATACAATTATTCTTTCTTGGATAAAAAATGGTGCAGAGTTGTCTTTTTCTGTTTTTTTTATTCATATAAAACTTTATAGCAACGAATAGAATTTTCAATTTCCTGATGAACTTTCATTGACCGCTCGAGATTAGGATCGCCATTCCAAGATTTTTTTCTTTAAAAATTTCAGCAATTCTAAACATTTCATCCATTTCTTTAAGGGTAAATTCCTTCGGATCCACATCAATTTGTTCGTCATTATCATCGATTGAAGGAATATAAGCACATTCTCTCTTGAGGTTAATTAGGTCTTCATCATCCAGCTCCTTATCATGTGACTGAAACAGATCCTGAACATCATCTTTTTCAATTTCTTTTAGCTCTAGGTCGAAGCCAAGCTTAGTTATATCATTGATAACATGGGTTACTTCATTTTCAAATCCTTTATAATCATTTGCACAATGAGGAATAATCTTTTTCAATGCCGCTCTCAGGTTGCTAGACATTACTTCATTCCGTGCTTCCTTGACATTCTCAATGCAATTTTTGATATTGAATGCTTTCCAGAATTCTATCAAAATCATAGCTTCATTTCCTGTACTCTTTTCTATTGCATGTGAAAAAGTTCTTCGAAGGTAATATGCCTTAAAGGATGCAATTACACCTTGATCCATTGGCTGGATGATGGAAGTGGTATTAGGCAGTAAATAAATAACTTTTACATTTTCGCACAAATCATTTAGTGCTGTTGGATGACTAGGTACATTATCTAATACCAACAAGATTCTAAAATCAAGATTTAATGACTTGCAATACTTTTCTGCTTCAGGACAAAAACAGTTTTTAAACCAATCTTCTAAAATAGTTTTTGTCATCCAAGCTTTCCTATTTGATCTCCAATGAACAGGGAGGAAATTTTTATCCAAACTTCTAAGCGGGCGAGGATTTTGTGAACGATAAATGAAGAGAGGTTTCATCTTGTAATTTCCAGAAGCATTGCCACAGAGTAAAAGTGTTACACGCTCCTTTGAAACCTTGTAGCCAGGCTGTGATTTTTCGTTTTTTGCTAAAAATGTTTTACTGGGCATTTTTTTCCATAATAATCCAGTTTCGTCAGCATTAAATATCTGATCGTCGGTATAATTTCCTTCCACAATGATCTGTTGCAATTCACCAGGAAAACTAGCCGCTGCTTTTTCACCTGCACTTACAATTTCACCTTGTATATGAACACAATGAATGCCTGATCGCTTTTTAAATCTATCAAACCACCCTGAACTTGCAGAGAATGTTTCTTCCACTACTGATGCTGAATCATTTTCGCTTTCTAATTGTTTTCTTTTTAAATTTTTAAACAAATTCAATGTTTTGGATTTTATAGTCATTTGACTAAGAGGAATTCTTTTTTGGTTACAATCTTCTATCCATATTGACAATAGCATTTCCATTTCAATCATAAGATGGCTTCTGTTTCTCGTAGTTTGCGATCCAGACGATGACGATGCACTTCGTCCTAATTGCTTATAGTTTGCAGCGTGGTTTAAAATATGGTGAACAATTGATTCATTTAGACCGTATTCTCTTGCAATTTTAGCTTTGGTTATGCTTGCTTCATACTTATTTATCATATGCAATTTATCTTCCAAACTGATCACTCTACGTTTCTTCTTAAGGCTATCAATTCTATCGTTATCATTTCTTTTAACACTCATTGTAGGAATAAAAGAAATAAATAAAGGCGAACAGTTACTGTTGAATGGTGAGCATGCGCTCTCGGATAAAAATGGAGCACTACAAAAGCGCTATCTGGAGAGTGGCAATTCGAAATAAATGTAATTCTGGTTGCATATGTAGTGGGCTACATCTCACAGCCACGATAATTCGAATTACAAACACAATAATTCAAATTTTTGTATCAAATTATAAACCGTGATAAATCGAAAACCGCGATAATCGAGGTATTCCTGTAGTTAATACTTCGAATAGTGCGAGAAATTCGTGGAACCAATTATTCGTATTAATTGATGCCTATCTGTATTTCCATGACTCTCCCAATAGCTTACACGGTGTTGTGATTAATGTACGGCTTGTTTTGTTATAGTTGACTGCAAACCACAATTTACTACAGCCATCATAAGACTAATAGACCTATTATATGCTTTACACACTGTGTTGTTTTGAAAAGGAAACATTTCTGGACCCATATTTATATGGACTTTTTGCTTTGTTTTGATGAGTAGCAATTGGCCAGATCTTTTAGAAACATCCTGTATATTGATTTTAAACATTGTTGAACTTATATGGTTTTTGACTTGTGGAAAAATTTTTGAAATGAATTAGCTGTATAAGTTGGGTATTTACTATTCTATATAGGAACATATGGATATTTTTTTATTTACTATAATGTAATTAATAATTTTTTAATTTATTCTTTCGATAGGACCACAAGTGGATTGAATGCAGAATACTAAATTTCACTATTCAAAAGATATAGAAGCTAATCTAAACATTAACAGTAATATAATTATTATTAGAATTTGCAAAACAATTCACTAAAATAAAAGAAATGACTTGAATACTTTTAATTGTTAAATTCCATCAGAATACATTATAATCAACAGATAAATGATTCAGGAATCAGCATATATAAGGAATTTTTTCAAGAAATTATATAAATTTGCTAGTACTCTACAAGTGCTCTTGTAATGGTTGTGATATAATTAAAGGAATTTTGTATTGTATATTTTATATTAACTTATTTTATTTTATTCAAGAGAATTATTCACAGATACACACTATTGCACCACATATAAATACTTTGGCACTTTATCCAATAGCTGTTGTTTTAGATAAAATAAAAACATTTATGTATTTTTTATAATTTTACATTATTTTAGATTAATCTTATGAGACTGTCAGATCGTATTACTTATTTAACTTAATACATGTTACTAAGATCATTCATATTTGATCTATTTTTTAAACACATTGATACAGGCAATCCACAACTTATGTAGACAGCACCAGTATGATCTCTATGTTGGCAGTCTCCTATATACAGAGATTCATACTTACATAAGATTAATTTTAGTTAACAAGCCAGGCCCAAACACAACCCTCTTGAAAAAACTGGGAAATGTGGAATTCTGAATTGAATCTGAATCCTCCAAAATAATAAGCAACTGCTTTACCATGTAACTTATGTTCTTATTTTTTAATATAACTATTTTTAATGTTAAGTTTTATGACCCACTAGTACTGTATAACGTATGCTCTGAAATAAATAGATTTATTAAACCTTACATAAATCAAAACAATTCACTTATGTAAATTGGAGACTACTGGTTATCAAAACCGTAACTACCATTTTTTATTCTATTATTACTGCTATTAAATACATTTTTATTATTGCATAGGAAATACTGAAAGTTTCACTAGGATTATTTTTACACTTCATAATTTAAATTGTAAAAGTTATTTTCAAAGTTCTTTAATAATCATAAAGTCATTAAAGTAGTACTAATTTACTGAATTATAAAAGAGAGTATAAAAGTATTTAATCCAATTCAATCTGTATCTTCCTAAACATAAAATAATCAGTCATGTAATATAAAGATAACAGATAACTACAATCTTATATTCAAAGTTAAATTTTTGTGATAATTTATCATTAAAATTTCAAAATGAACAGATAATCAATATTAATCTGTATTACTTATAAAATACAGATTATGTATGTATGTATGTATGTATGTATGTATGTAACTCAATTGTAAGAAATCTAGCACTAATAGCAGTAAAATACAACACTTTTATTTACAGGAAAATGGTAGGTATTTTCCTGTAAATAAAAGTGTTGTACTTTACTGCTATTAGTGCTAGATTTCTTACAATTGAATATATTAAATATAAGCAGTGCATTAACGAAGTTATGTATGTAACTTTTTTATTTAAAATCTAAAGATATTTAGGAATATGATATAGAATTTTGTTCAGTATCAGTATGGCGATGTCCCTATGTCACCCATTTTTTTTATTCGGCTTTTTTTTTATTTGTAACTTTTTTAGGGCTCTAGGGGGCCCAATTTTTATTTATTTTATGATAATAAATATCAATAGATAAAGCTAAGTGTCAAAATAAGGGGACAACAGATAACTTACTTGCATTACTATTACTGGATTTTTACAGAAATTCTTAGCTAATATGATACAGAATACTGTTCAGTATCAATTTGTGTTCAATCACTATTTTTATATCATACCTTTCAATTGGATGTTTTATTTTAAAGGAAATTTTATGTTGAATTTGCAGTTAAGCCTGTTCTATATCCATAATTACGATCATGACATATATCTGAAATGAAATTTGTTTATATTTAATCACACAAAGAAATTATATAACTATTCATCATGACATAAACTACTATATGTTTATCCAATATTATATAATAATAATAAGTAATTTAAAATCACCAAAAAACCTGTAATATATACAAATTTATTTGTTGCACTCTTAAATGAAATTAAGCCATGTTGCATTATTTCAAATGTATTTTGAGTCTCTTCCCCTTCGAAATTTTTTGTCACAATATGCATGATTATTATAACAGTGTTCTCTAAGCTGATTGGAGAAACAATTTGGATTGGCCAGACCTGTTTTATAACAAACAGCAATATGCATGATTATTATAACATTGTTCTCTAAGCTGATTGGAGAAACAATTTGGATTGGCCAGACCTGTTTTATAACAAATGTATTTCTACGTATTACATTAGTCTTTATTTCTCTAACAATTACATATAAATATAGATAGTATTACATTAATCCTTATTTCTCTAACAATTACACAAATGTTTTATATTTTATTTTATAACTAAAACATTGCTTAGTCATAAGGATGTAAGCATTAATCATTAATAATTTAGAGAACTCTTCCCTCTTTGTCATTTACCTTCTCAAAACTATACTCTACCCCTAAATGTGACATAATTTATGGATTCTCCCTAGCTAATAAATAAATAATGCTTAAAATAACATACAAAGAAATAATATACATAACAATAAAATGGAAATTTTCTATATGCTAAATCCTTGTTCTTATGCCACATCATTGTCATAGCATAATTATGTATTTCAACCGAGCATTATAATAATATAAACAAGTTATCATGGGTGGAATCAGTGGTGTTGGCCGGTGATTTTTGTCAAACGTTACCTGTAATTTCAAAAGGTATCAAGGCTGATGAATTAAAAGCAATCATAAAATCATATCGTTGGCGAGAAGTTGAAAAATATTACTTATTCTCAACATGAGTGCTAAAAAATAAGGAAAAGAATTCTGCTAAATTTTCTGATTTCCTATTAAGCATTGGTAATAGAACTATATCAAATACAAATGGATTAGTTAAATATTTATAAATATTTCTGCCAATAAAATATTGTACATTCATTAGATGAACTAATTTCAAAAGTGTATCCAGAAATTAATAATATAAATGAGAAAAATATCGAAAGGTTTTTTTGAACGAGCAATTCTAGCTTCTAGAAATAATAGAGCTGAATTTATAAATGAATAGATCATGGACTGTTTTCATGGTGAAGGAATTACCTTGTAGAATTTTTAAATTCACAGAATCCATCTGGATTACCCTCTCATAAATTAAAGTTAAAAGTCAGAATTCCGGTAATAGAGTACTGCTTAGAAATTTAGATGCTCCATGTTTATGCAATGGAACAAGACTCTGCATAAAATCATTAAGACGAAATCAGACAGAAGCTGCAATCATTACTGTTGTGCAATTGGAGAAACAGTTTTCATTCCACGTATATCTTTGATTCCAACAGATTTTCCTTCCCAATTTAAAAGACAGCAATTTCCTATAAAGGCTTGTTTTGCAATGGCTATTAACAAAGCACATGGCAGTGGTGTGGAGACCAGCGAACCGTAATAAAATAATTTAATATATGTTTTAATTAATAAAATTTTATAATTATTATTAATTTTTGAATAAAAATTAGATATGTCTGGGAAGCAGAAGGGTTGATTTCATCAAACAATGATGAAACGAGATCGCCTTCTGCTAGACAATAGAAGACTATGATCGTCTCTTAGCAAATAAACAAAAGATACAGTAAGTTCGCCTTTCAAAAAAAAAGAAAGGAGAGACAAAGACGATCGAGATTGAGAACAAAGAACATTTGGTACTTACGTATTAACGCCACCGCAGCAGAAGTTGCGCTAATGCGCCAATAAAGAGCAATCTTGTACACACTGCTGCGGTGGGGTTAATACGTAAGTACCGAACATTTTCCAAACAGAAGGTGCGAAAATGTAGAACGAAAAGGTGAATTTGTGTCCCGTCACGTTGGTGATCTTCCGACGAGATAGGGACGAAGACATAAAATAATAATGGAGATAACGAAATTTTTTTTTATTTTCTCTCCCAGATATGATCTCCGGGTCAGATAGCTCTCTCTAGCGAAATATGTTAATATTGTGTTTATTTCCTGTTTTCTTTTATAAATATATGTTATTTGTTTTGAATGAGTATTCGAATCAATTCTCCTATTCTGGATCTTTGCCAGTGGCGTAACGTAGGTTTCTGCCGCCCGGGGCAGATGCCAAATATGCCGCCCCTCCCCCCACAAAATATATTATTATTATAAAGATAAAATTTTCTAGAGCGAGGAAAATATTAAGCTGCAAAGAGATTTTTTCTCCAAAATTTAAAATTCTTACAAAGTAGAAAACAAAATTTAATTGCGAAAACACGTTTTGAATTCTATTACAGGAATCCCTTGATTAGTGCGGTTAATAACATCTCGCAATCAGTGGTGCCGAGAGAAATCCCGGGCCCCGGTACGAACCAGGTTTTGGGCCCATATATATAATAAATTCTTATTGTTAGGAAGCGGTCCGGGCCCTTCAATCTTCTACGGGCCCGGGGAATTTGTCTCCTCTTCCCCGTCCTCTCGGCGCCACTGGTCGCAATACACTGCATATATAAAAACCGCACTAATCAAAGTAAAAAACCAATGGGAATAATTATAATGAATCCTAGAAAATATCAAAATTATAAACATATTTTCAGAAATCGGTACGGGTATCATATTTCCGGGCTCGAAAATTTGCCCCCCTTTATAGTGCATTCTCCTAATTTGGAGGTGTTCAGTCTAAAAATGATGAGGGTTTACATGATCAATTAACAAATTAATGTTAATTTTCGGCTGACCGTTCCGCAGGGGTGGGCAGCCTATGGAAGGGCTTGTTTCGCCCCGTCACTTAGTATTCTCCCTGAATGGAAAGTGGCGTCCTCTGTTAACAAAAAAAAATGTTAATTTTCGGTTAGTAAAACCGGACGAGGAGCAGTCCAAGAACGACACACGATTTTGAAGGGGTGAAACATCAGAAAGATGGGCTTTTTGGTCACACGATTTTGAAGGGATGAAACATCAGAAAGATGGGCTTTTTGCCCACACGAAGGGTGAAACATCAGAAAGATGGGCTTTTTTCCGTTAACTGTTTAACATGGACGAGGAGCAGTCCAAGAACAGTCACACGATTTTGAAGGGGTGAAACACCAAGATTATTGGATTTTGCTGATAGCGATTTAACATTATTATTATTCAGCTTTATCATTTTTGTCATTAGCTATTTAACATTACTATTATTCAGCTTTGTTATCGTATCAGTTAACTATTTAACATTACTATTATTCAGCTTTGTTATCGTATATATACAGTAAAATTTTTTTTTAGAAAGCATCGAAATGGATAAAAGGAAGAACACTTTTGATGATAAAACAGGAAACAGAAAAAAAAGAGGTCAGTGATTACGTTACAGCAAAAAATGGATGTGACGAAATGGATGAAAGAAAGAACACTTTTGATGATAAAACAGGAAACGAAGAAGAGGTTAGTGATTACGCTAGAACAAAAAACGGATGTGATTGAGCGACATAAAAGCGGCACTCAACTTCCGCTATAAGAGGTTAGTGATTACACTACAGCAAAAAATGGATGTGATTGATCGACATAGGTCAGTGATTATGCTACAGCAAAAAATGGATGTGATTGAGCAACATAAGGTTAGTGATTACGCTACAGCAAAAAATGGATGTGATTAAAAAGAAGTTAGTGATTACGCTACAGCAAAAAATGGATGTGATTGAGCGAGAGAAGTGATTACGCTACAGCAAAAAATGGATGTGATTGAGCGACATATCTTAGTGATTATGCTACAGCAAAAAATGGATGTGATTGAGCGACATAAAACGGCGCACAACTTCCGTTTTCGATTCACTATTTTGGTTTCGATTTGACGTTTGGTTTGATGATGATATGATATCGAAAACTGTAGCAAAATCTTAAGTGCTTTTGTGGGAAACTTGCTTAATAGTGTATTCGAAAATTCAAATTGAATCTTGTCTACATTGTAAAATGCAACTGCGGAGTAGCGGGTGGGCCATGGCCCATGCTTTGAAAGTTCTAGCCCATGTGCTGGCCTACCCTGAATATATAACCCGAAACGTAAAATAGAAAACCGCAAAAGTTCAACTCCATATAATCCAAGATGTTTTGAGTTTTGTAAAAATGAAAATTTACAACCGCATACATTAGGGGAAGGAGGGGGAATGACGATCACTTAAGGGAAAATGGCAGGGCCGTGCGGTAGATTTTCTCAGTATGAGGTAAGTCTTCGAAATGCCGCCCCTTAAATGTTTTTTCTTTTTTTTTGTATTCTCGGGATAAAGATTCTACACTCAGTGCTCGGGAGTACCTGTTTAATCAACATAGTATTTAAGTGTGAATTGTGAAAACATAAATTTTGTATCTGTTATCGCTCTATTTACGCCCCCTTTTTGCCTAACATTTTATTCCACATCCAAAATCTGTTTGTTTTTACCGTTCCCTTGACACTCGGAGTTTAAAGTACAATTTACACTTATTTTTACAGATGTCCCATTCTCTGTTAGATTCTCTGCTAACGCTCACTTTCTCTGTGCAGCTGAAGAGGGGCAGTCCAGCCCGAAAGCGCTCCTGCATCTTTAGTTTTATTTTAAGGTCCTATTAGCTGGTTCAGATTTTGTTTTATTTTGATTTACTAATTTAAACACAATACAGCCACTTGCCACTTCTCGAGACAAACTAACATTAAAATCAAATATTGTCAATAATTGTAAGCTCAAAGCAGAACTATCAACATAGATCAATATATAAAAGCGTTGC
>AYEL01067361.1:0-31488 GCA_000484575.1 Olivierus martensii
CTGTACTTCAACTTCATGTCCTCCTACTGCTGCATGTATAGATTTAATCTGGAAAGTTATAAAACAAACAGGTGAATCTGGATCATAATGATTTTTACTAAAAAAACCTAACTAGCATTTGATGGATAAAACCTGAAGTTTCTTTTGGGTATAAATTATTAGTTTAAAGCTGGAAAACAAGATCTGGATCAAACATTTTTGGTTGGAGAAAATCATTTTGGCACGAATTAAAATTTTATTTTATCTGATATTCAATAGAATTTTTACAACAAAACTGAAACACACTGTTTACAAGATTATATTTTTAGAATTCATTTCAATTACAGTATATATTTCTTAATTGTCCCCTCTCTCTCTCGAAAAGAAAATGTATTTGTGGGAAGTAGAATTCATGTTGAATTTCACTAAATCAAATAGTATAGAATGTTTTATATACAGGTATCACTCCTATAACACGGCAAATAGGTTCCTGAAAAATGTGTACGAAACCGTGTTATATGAGATCCACAGCCACTACAAAAAGGAGAGTTACGTTCCAAAACCAATTAAAAACAAAACTTTAATTCCACATAAGAAATATAAATTTCTATTAAGAATATTAACAACATGAAACAAATAAAAAAATATATACGTAAGACAAAAGCAAAGAAAAAGTATATAGCCTTTATAACATTCATTTAATAATTATATCTTCCTTACTGCTGTTCAATTAAAACGAGAACGTTTTTTCTTTAACAATATCAACTTCACTTTCTAAAATTTATGCATTTAAAGTTTGTGTATCTTTTGCTCTTTACAAAATTTTTAATCTAACTCTCTACAATCCGCTAGAAAACAATCAATCGTTCCTTAATATACTGTATACCCAAAATATTTAAGAATAAAAAAGTTTATCTTTCATTCTTCTATTGAAGAATAAAAACTTGTTTGT
Source organism: Olivierus martensii (assembly GCA_000484575.1). Taxonomy (NCBI): domain Eukaryota; kingdom Metazoa; phylum Arthropoda; class Arachnida; order Scorpiones; family Buthidae; genus Olivierus; species Olivierus martensii. The sequence goes on from AYEL01067361.1 coordinate 932, forward strand.
CATCTAAGAACTGAACGTTTGGAACACAAAATATTCAATTGTCGCCAATTAATTCAATTTCAAAATCGAAATCGAAAATAGACTGCATATCGTCCCTTTCATGGCAAACTAGCGAAATTGCATTTATGACTAATTTTAGCAAAGTATTTCCCAATGATTTGCATTTTGTACGTGGGTGTTGTGTATCCCTAGTGTGGATTTATAAAAATTAATGAAAATGTTTGTGTTGTAGGAGAGTAAACGTAATTTTCTAAATGTCTTAAATAAATACCGCGCTGTAGAAGTACCGTGTTATGTGAGGGTTTCCACAATTTTCAAATCGTGTTAGAGCGAAACCGTGTTGTAAGAAGCTGTGTTATAGAAGGGATACCTGTACTGAAAATGGTTTCAAAAATTAATTAATTTCTTTTTTAACTTGCGAACAATGTAATTTATTTATTTTAATGAGAAATAAGTTTAATCTTGTCCAGGGATGCATTTGGGAACTTGTATAATATTAAAGTTATAGTAAAAATGATATTTTTAACGATAGCGCTTACAATTTTATGGCGTCATAGAAAGTTTGGCGCCTTGATACATTATTTGTTTAGTTCATACCAAGAACTCTTAAGGCGCAATCATTAATGACAGAGATAGGGAACTTACTCAAAGATTAATTGCAATTTTTGATAAGCATTTATTATTCTGGAAAACATGCAAAAAAGCACCATTTTTAATTTTTGGAATAAAAATATTTTAAGATTCTTGTTTATAGGAATTATTTTACTTATCTCAGAAAACGCCATATTTTCTTATAGAAACCAAAATAGCAAATCTTTGCTATTTTGGTTCCTATAAGTTAAATTAGCTTCGCCATTTTGCTATTATTAATTTCGCTGAATTATAGATATTATAGAGATTTATTATAGAGACCAAAATAACTAAGCTAATGTGGTGGAAATTCTATAAGCAAAGTATTCTCAGATGTATTTTAATTAAGTATTCTCATCCATATGACAATTTTAACGTAAAAACTAAATTCTTCATATGTATTTCTGGTACAGAATTATTTTATTTTATTTTTTTATGTTCTGTCAACAAATGACACCATTTTTCTAGCATTGATCACTGAATGATGGAGCGAAAATAGGCCATACCACATGCTAACTACTGTGAAGGGATCACTAGAATGTAAAAAATGGGAAAAAGAATGTTTTATATACAGGTATCACTCCTATAACACGGCAAATAGGTTCCTGAAAAATGTGTACGAAACCGTGTTATATGAGATCCACAGCCACTACAAAAAGGAGAGTTACGTTCCAAAACCAATTAAAAACAAAACTTTAATTCCACATAAGAAATATAAATTTCTATTAAGAATATTAACAACATGAAACAAATAAAAAAATATATACGTAAGACAAAAGCAAAGAAAAAGTATATAGCCTTTATAACATTCATTTAATAATTATATCTTCCTTACTGCTGTTCAATTAAAACGAGAACGTTTTTTCTTTAACAATATCAACTTCACTTTCTGAAATTTATGCATTTAAAGTTTGTGTATCTTTTGCTCTTTACAAAATTTTTAATCTAACTCGCTACAATCCGCTAGAAAACAATCAATCGTTCCTTAATATACTGTATACCCAAAAAATTTAAGAATAAAAAAGTTTATCTTTCATTCTTCTATTGAAGAATAAAAACTTGTTTGTCATCTAAGAACTGAACGTTTGGAACACAAAATATTCAATTGTCGCCAATTAATTCAATTTCAAAATCGAAATCGAAAATAGACTGCATATCGTCCCTTTCATGGCAAACTAGCGAAATTGCATTTATGACTAATTTTAGCAAAGTATTTCCCAATGATTTGCATTTTGTACGTGGGTGTTGTGTATCCCTAGTGTGGATTTATAAAAATTAATGAAAATGTTTGTGTTTTAGGAGAGTAAACGTAATTTTCTAAATGTCTTAAATAAATACCGCGCTGTAGAAGTACCGTGTTATGTGAGGGTTTCCACAATTTTCAAATCGTGTTAGAGCGAAACCGTGTTGTAAGAAGCTGTGTTATAGAAGGGATACCTGTACTGAAAATGGTTTCAAAAATTAATTAATTTCTTTTTTAACTTGCGAACAATGTAATTTATTTATTTTAATGAGAAATAAGTTTAATCTTGTCCAGGAATGCATTTGGGAACTTGTATAATATTAAAGTTATAGTAAAAATGATATTTTTAACGATAGCGCTTACAATTTTATGGCGTCATAGAAAGTTTGGCGCCTTGATACATTATTTGTTTAGTTCATACCAAGAACTCTTAAGGCGCAATCATTAATGACAGAGATAGGGAACTTACTCAAAGATTAATTGCAATTTTTGATAAGCATTTATTATTCTGGAAAACATGCAAAAAAGCACCATTTTTAATTTTTGGAATAAAAATATTTTAAGATTCTTGTTTATAGGAATTATTTTACTTATCTCAGAAAACGCCATATTTTCTTATAGAAACCAAAATAGCAAATCTTTGCTATTTTGGTTCCTATAAGTTAAATTAGCTTCGCCATTTTGCTATTATTAATTTCGCTGTTTTGATTTATTATAGAGACCAAAATAACTAAGCTAATGTGGTGGAAATTCTATAAGCAAAGTATTCTCAGATGTATTTTAATTAAGTATTCTCATCCATATGACAATTTTAACGTAAAAACTAAATTCTTCATATGTATTTCTGGTACAGAATTATTTTATTTTATTTTTTTATGTTCTGTCAACAAATGACACCATTTTTCTAGCATTGATCACTGAATGATGGTGCGAAAATAGGCCATACCACATGCTAACTACTGTGAAGGGATCACTAGAATGTAAAAAATGGGAAAAATGCAATCCACGAATAAATTTTCTAATATATTTTACAGGAAAAATTTTAATATAAAAATGATTAGATTTTCCAATGAATTGATGAATTCTCAATATTCATATCTTCAATAATAATAATTAAAATTATTCAATTTACAATTAAATTAAAAATAATTAAATAGAAAAATCTTAAATAAAATTCTTCTATTTAATGATTTTAAATTAATTTCTTTTTTAAATGTATTTTTTTAATAACAAAAATAAATTTACTGTATATTAATGCAATTTTTCACAATAAAAATTAAAAGAAAATGTTTGAAAGCTTTTTTATAGACTTATACTATTAATTCATCATGTTACATAGATGAAATGCTTGTGGAATTAAAAAAGATATATAAATTTAATGTATATTTAATAAAGAAATCTGTAAAATATAATACTGAAAAATGTATATTTAATGATGATAAAGATGCAGTTGATAGAGGACTTCCAAAATGATTGTCAGTTTTCCAAATGTTCTATAATCTATTTCGAAATTCATATAATCCCTTTATAAAGTTCACTTTCATAAAGAAAATGAACTTCTGTACATTGCTAAAATGGAAAGAATATTTGGAACCATGTAAAAAATACAAATGAGAAATTTGTATTTTAAATAGACCGAGTGAAAGATGCCAAATCTATAATAAATAAAATTATTTATCTTTTGTAGCTTTTTTGTTTCTCATATAAATACGATAAAACAAAATTAAAATAAGACAGTAATTCTAGTTTTTTCTGTCTTTAAAAATGTCGATATTCAAATATTGAATAAAAATTTGAAATTATAATAGCACTATAAAATGTATAGATGAACTGGATAAGAACTATACTGTACTAAATTTTCTTATGTAGATATTATACATATAGATGATCTTTAATAATATTTTAAAGATTTTTTTAATATTAACATTATGTATTGTATTAAGAAAGATCAGAATTTATTGATGATCTTATTTTATAATTAATTAAATCATATTTCCGGATAAAAACAAAAATCACGAGTATAACCTAAAAATAAGCATTTCTGAAGGAAAATTTACCACAAATTAGAATTGAAACATTGTCCAAAAAAACTTTGAATCTGGATTTTCAGAAAGAAACGATAAAAAAGTTTAACTTCTTTATGGTTGCCAAAAACTTAAAATATTTCGAATATATAAATAAAATGTGATCAATTTATGTTCACGTTTTGTATAAATTTGGCTTGTTATAAATTAGTACTTTTTTATTTGATTTGATTTTTTATGTCCAATTATTTAATAAAATATAATATTTTACAGCAAAATCAATCACTGATAAAAAAATTTTTTTGCATTAATGTCTAATCGATAAATGAAAATTTTTATCGAAATTTATGTGAAAAAAATTTCGAAACAATGCTTTGGTAAAAATAAATTAGGAAAACCATAATTCGAGAATATTGTATTGTTATTTGATTTAAAATGGGGATAAATTTAATTAGTGAATATCATCCTTTGGTCCAAAAATTTCAGAAAACAGATGAAATTTATAGTGATGAGTATCTACTTGCAAGTGAGATGTGATGCTTTGCATGCATCTGCCGTGCGTTTACCTCTACTTTGTTAGACAGGACAGATGCTTATAAGAAGGTGCGATATATCGTTTCTTAATGAGCATTAGTTTTCCTTACGGGAAAGCAAATATCACAAGAAAGGATGGATGAGCGAGGAGACAACTGATATATCCGCTCAACTATCTATGTGAAACCTGTTTCTCCAATCGTATAGCAATCTAAATTTTTGTATTAATTTTAATTTTAAGCTTATATCATTTAAATCTTTGTTAATATTAATTCTGTAGTTTAATTTATATTTCTGAATTATTAGGTATGGATTTCTATTTGAGGTTTAATTTTGGATTAATCTGGTGAATCGCCTGCTAAATTAATATTAATTTGGACCTTAAATAATCTTGCGATATGGATGTCAATCCAGTTTTACTCATAATGGAAATTCTGCCTAGCCATTATGAGATTTTTTGAAAAAACAAAAATATCCGCAAAAAAGGATAAGGTTTTGATGTGGATTTGCGGCTTATAGTGAAACAAACAAATTCACTAACTAACATCACCAGTTAGAAAAATTCTGAAATATTAAAAATAATTTTTTTTTAATTAAAACTAATATTTAAAGATTTAAAAATAATTCAGGATTATTTATTAGCTATTTTTGCACTCGCTAAGAATTTGGAAAAGAATGTATGCATAAGTATGAAGATAAATTAATTTTCTTGTTTAGGACCCATTTATAAATTTAAGTAAAGAATTTTATTTATATAACTTACAACATATTTAATTTCTCAGTGCATACAAATAAAAATAATCTAGTTATTAGATTAGAATGTAATTTGTAATTTTTTTACGAATTTATATATATGATTTATTAATCTTTTAATGTTATTACTGAAATGATTTTGTTTTCATGAAAAACTCACATTTGAGAAATGCTGCAACAATCAATGGACAAGTTTTTAATAAAAGCATATATTGTATATATACATTTATTTATTTTTTATTAAAACTCCACCATTAATTATATATATATATGATGAAAAGAAACCAATGAAATGCTTCAAGTATTGTAGTCTCAATTATTTAACATTAATAATTATGTAATTTTAAAATATGTTAATTAATCTGTACTAATATAGTCGATCACTAATTATCCTTCGTGATTGATATTGCGGTTTTTAGTAACAACTGATTATCGACAAAAATTGTCAATCAATAATCGCATTAGTACATCGATACACACCACTAAACGGATGAAAAAGTAGGAATATACGAATACCAAATTTTCAAATCAAGTCTTATCTTTAATAATACAGTATAATTAATGAGAGTTTACTTGCGATCTCCTTCTTAATATAATGAAAGTCATATATATTTATAAAAAAATAAAAAATAAATAAATTTAATATACTAATAAATTCAAACTTTATCATGATTTAAATTTTTTTCTGATAATTTAAAATTTTAATAGCAAAAGTTGAGCAAATAAATTTAACTCTTACAATTTTATTAATTGTAAGAGATGTAAATTTTATTCTACATAAAATAATTTTTCTTAGCCACCACTAAAATATTTCGTGAAAATTTTTGTTGAATTACCGATTTTATTGAATTTTTTACCGATTTATCGAAGAGGAATTTTTTCCCTTTCAATTCCTCTTCGATAAATTCACATTTTAAAATGAGGATTGGCAAAATAGTGCTCTCCACCACAGAATTGAGATAAAAAAGCTATTGAAGCTTTTTCTTTCTTTTTGCTTATTTATGGTGAACAATGCTGAAAAATTTCGTTTTATGATGTGAAATTATTTGAAAATTTTAAATTTGAATTTCGCGACAGAAAAAAATGATTATTTTTTAATATTTCGAATTTTGTCTGAAATAAATTTATTACATTATTTTCCATTCGATTTGCAAAATTCTTTATGAAATTCAGATTTAAAACTGGTAGATAAAAAATATAATATTTATATATAGTAAAAAGAAAAATATGTTTTTTTTTTTGTTTTTAAAAAAATTGTTGATTTGCCTCAAAATAATCGAAGATGATAAATAAATGAGAGAGTTATTTAATATTTTATTGACTGCTAAAATATGCAAATATCAAGTCCATATTTAACTGTGTTCATCGTAATAAATAATAAATCACTTCCCAATTATTCTAGTTCTTGACGGAAGTCTTTTCATTCTAATTTAGCAGTGAATTGTGCCTACGTAAGTATTTGTCTTCCAACGAATGAATTCTTGGACTTGACGGAAGTCTTTTCATCCTAATTTAGCAGTGAATTGTGCCTACGTAAGTATTTGTCTTCCAACGAATGAATTCTTGGAAGTAACCGAATTTCTATGAATGGATCCCTTCCGAAAGCCAACTAAGAAGGAGATAATTCGTAGGAGAATTGCAATCAAAGTTCTAAGCATTATATTTATAACTTGATTTCTATAAATATTCCAGTATAATTAGAAAGATTAAATAATTTATTTTCAAAAATTATAGCATTTTCGACCCCAGCAGTCGGTCTTCGTCAGCAGTTGAGTATCCAAAACTAAAACAAATGAATACAATTTATAAAAACTTTCAAGTTCAGTTGTAAAAGTAATTAAATAGAAATTAAAAAAAAATAAAACATTGAACAGCAGTTTCATTTATACTGCGAGATTCGTCTATAAAATACATTTTATTAGACTTTTCTCTAGTGAACTGCAATAATAATTTTTTAACTTGAATTTTATTCTCTCAAAAAAAGCTATGCCATCCCCGATGTATAGGATTTAGGAACTTAAATTCGGATAAATTAGATTTGGGAAAACATGGATACATACATTTGCAACTATGGTAACGGATCATGTTCAATTCTCCCTGAAAATCTTTATCAAATGGGCTTCATAGAACTTGATTTCGGATTCCATAGAAAAAATCAGAATTGTTTTATGTTAGCATATCAGTTTCTATTACTTTATAAAATTTCTTTTACATTAAAATTTTCTTCACATGAATTTTGAAGATATATGCCTCCGATCAATTTATATTTTATAGCTATAAATAAATATTGCAACATAATTTTTTGGGATTTGTCAATATTTTAACGATATTTATTTTTTAAAATATTTATAATCATCGGTCCATAAAGTGCTTCCATCTATTGTCTTCTTGAGAAAGAATCTCATCAAAATAAACACTATTAAATAATTAAACTATAAACTTATAAAAGTTATAAACATATTTTTAAAACTTAAAAATATGTTATTAGTATAATAATAATGAAGATTTATGGATAAATTAAAGTTAAGTGTCATTTATAAACATCGTGCGCTTATTAATGAACTGATTTTCCGCATTAGATGAATTTTTCTGTAATTTCATCATCAACATAGTTTTAAATAAAAATAATCTTCATTAAACATTTTCAAATCAAACAGTTTATTTATTTATCAGTTAAAATTTTGGTAGAGCGAGGAAATTATTTAAGGAAGATTCCTAGAGGCTCGGTAATTATTATCCATTACTAATAGTTTATAACTTCAAATTTTGTAATAAATAATTTTGTTTTAATGAATATTTTGTTTATAAATGAAGTGAAAGTAATGCGCTTGTTTAAAAAAAACTAAATTAAACTTGTGGTATATTTAATTAAAAACGAAGTATACAAGAAACAAGCTGGAACATTAGAAATTAATTATTATTAAAACTAATTATTTTTCCTCTTCTTATTCAGAGTTTTATATGTAAAAATTTTCTAAAGGAAATCCACTTTTCAATTAGAATTTTCAGCATTAAATTACACGTAAAAACGAAAAAAATAACTTAAATAATATAATTTCAAAGCAATATTTTAAAACAGATATCATCAAAAATGCTTTTAAATTTGAATTCCTTGCATATTATTTTTTAAATTTATATTTAATATAAAAATATAATTCGGAATTTTATTGAAAATTGAAAGATGTTATATAATAAAATTAATTTACTTATATAATCATTAAAATTAATTGATCAAAACTGAAAAATTCTTTTTTTAAATAATTTAAATGATCTAAAATATATTAGTTTATAAAATTTTTAATTATTCTTTGTTTAAAATTGCTTTCTAAAATTAAGTTTATGTATTATTTAAGATATTTTTTTATAATTTTAATCTAGTTTATGCAGTAAAATATAAATAAATGCATAATTAGCAAACATAAACATCTCCAATATTATTTACAAGTTTTCTATATACTTTAGTACATAAACTTAAAATTAGTTCTGATTATTATGCATCCTTACGGAAATACTTTTATCTTAATGAATTACGGAATGTTATCCCGAATTTAAATAATTACTCAACTTAATGTAACTTTAAGAGAAAGGGAGAGAAGGGAAAAAAAGCGTGGTGAATGTTTAGAACAAACTCGATTCGTTCGATACACAAATTACTGCTGAATAGCAGTTTGTTCATGTCGTTAAACTATTTGTTTACACTGTAACTACTTTTAAAAGATTTACAAAGACTTTAAATAGAAAAATATACTTGTTAATTAGTTATAAAGAACGGAAGAAAAGTAAGAGTTAAGATGCTGCATCAGCATCTTAACTATAATCTATCTTGTTGAAAATAATGTTTTAGCGTATCGGCGACAAAAGAAGAGAATCAATGGCTATACACATAATGCTGTTAGCTGCGTTACAGCAGAGTTTTTCGTTAGTGCCATTACTTCTAGTCTCGAAAAGATATTTTCTAACGAGTTAGTTTAGAAACAGTTATTCGTGTAGGCGAATAATTACGCTGTATATCTAGTACATTAGTTAATTTTTTATACGATAACAAATTTGCAATTTTTACTAGCAGATGGCGAAACGTGTCTATGGCAGTTGCAGCACAGAGGACACCGCCCAAAATTGCTCTACCAAAATTGATCTCTGGACCCAATAACTGTTACGTTATTATTTGTTTATATATATTTTTTACATTTTCACGAATTCTTTTCATCGAAAAACATTTGTGAAATATCGTAATTATCTCCGTAGATTGTAAGAATGACGTCGAATCATCGAAAACGGTTTTTACTAGTATAATACAAATCTATAAATAATTTATACTTCATATACCGCATTAATATTTATCCTTTAAAAAGTATGTTTAATAAATTATAGAAATAATCTTAAAGTTATGAAATATTAAAGATTAAAAATCATTTGAAGTATAAGTGTATAAGATGGTTGGTTGGTTGGTTGGCTATTATATTATTTTTTTTTTTTAATATTTAATCTAAAATAGGAATTTTAATTATATTGGCATCCTTTTATTTTCGTTTTTTTGAAAGCTTTTGTCGATTTTTAGTAAATAATTCCGAATTCAACAATAATAATATTAAAAAAAAAACAAATAAAGTACATCGAGTTAAAAGTTAGAACGTATCTAGAAATACATGATGCATGAAATTACATCATTTTAAATCGTGATAGTCATCAGATTTCTTTTCATCTTAAACTAGAAAAATCGCTTTCAATGTTATCCAATAGATTTTCATCATCGCAAAAGATTTTTTTCCTTCCCCATATTAACAAATCATGATTATCATGTAAGCAAAAATATGACACTAATAAAATTTACCCCAGTTTAGTCGTTATTAAATTTTGTTATTTTTATAAATTATTATATATATATAATTAAAGTATTCTTGAAAATTCAGATTTTTTTCCTTTCTCTTTACATTTAAAAAGAGTGTAAAGGTTTCACTTATAAGATAGATGAAAGAAGCATTATCTGCTGATATATATAAATAATAATTTTTTTTTAGATAGTCTGTGTCAGAGTTCATATAAGAAAAGATCTATATCGGTTGCACTTGCCATCAATTTTTTCAATAATTTTTTCACGTAAACATAGCAAAAAATATTTCATTTTTATAGCTGAATAAGCAATAAAAAGAAATCTATATTATAATAATAAATATAAATATATATATTTATTGTCATAAAGCATTATTTTTAAATTACGTAGAAATCAAATAAAATCTTATAATATTCCAAATATGTCATACAATCAATGATAGTGATTGAAAATCGAATCGAAATGCTGTAATGTTCATTATATGTGTCTTAAAAACGTTTTGATTATCAAGTTGACAATTTTTCCTCGTTTCTTTGTAGCACTGCGGTAAAGAGACATTACCAGGGGTTTAAGTAGTGCCGAAGAAAAATGGCTTTCATTTCCAATAAAACCAGAAAATTCCTAAAAAATAACATCGAAAAACAAATAAGTTTATTACTTTTTTTACAAAATTTTTAAATTTGAATAATGAAGAGAGATAATTTTTAATAATAAATTTATTAATTTTCTACGAACGAATGAACGAAAATTATTTAAATTTTTTTCTCTTTTTTTTTTTTTTGCAATTATTTTTGAAATGTAGCAAATTTTATAATTCCCAATAGGAATAAATTTCGTGATGTAGAAGCGATGTCAGAGAATATTCAAAAAACATGAATAATTTAATTGAATTAAACTGAGAAGATATTGGTCGCAAAGGAATATTTTATTCTCTACGATTTGCAATATGTCTTCTCATATATATATGTTTTTTTTTGTAATTTCTACTGTATGTTTTATTATCCTTAAGTGATATTTTGTATTAAAATATGAAATTTTCAGTAACAACGACCATTAAAGAAAGTAGGAAAGAAAGAAAAATAAGTTTATACTCCACTCAAACTATAAACTTTTAAATTAATAATTAAAGCGCAGTTTAACTTAATCAATGCTTATCTTTTATTTTAATTTTTAAGAATGAAACCATAACACGCAAATTTAAAACAGGTGTTTCTAAAACAATTTTAGGATACTATCATTAATCAAGTTTAATCGAAATAACTGCGTTTAAATCTTTTTTAATATTATTATTATATGTGTGTGAATGAAGTAAATATTGCCTTCTACATTTAAATGATAATTCGGTTTTTTTAATGCATAAATTCAAAGAATACAATAGTACAGTTCTTGCGATACGCAGGTCTGATGTATTCGTTGTAACAGATAACTAAATTTTATTCTAAACATTAAAAGCGCCCAATTTATCTTCATTAATAGGTCGGTTAGAAATGTTATGGAAATTTATTCGAATTATTCTGTAACATTTTTTTTAATATTGGCTGAATTTTTATCGTTTATAGTACAAGTGCAACGACGGCTTCGATTATTTTGAAGACTTAAAATTGATGTGTTGCTTTAGGCACTTCAGTTATGTCCTTTCAGAACCGCGTGTTTCTTGTAAAATATTGCTGCATACTTCTCTAAGTACATATATGGATTTCTTTCAGCTTATATATGATTCTCAGGTAAATAAATTGTTTTCTGTTTTCTCAATCGAAAACAATGTTGTCTTTGTTTTTTATGACTTTTATCATTGTTTTTAAAATGTTTAGCAAACAAATAAATATGGTAATTTTTGATATAGGATAATTTTTAAATAAGTTTCATATCGGAATGACTTTATTTTTATATATATTAAACAATATATATCTAACAACAGACAGTATAACAAAGAAAAGCGAATATTATATACGCTAGGAAAAAATATTATTACTCCTCTAATAGTAATGTATACTATTATAATATGATAAAATACAGAAACTTTACAGTGCATTCTTCTATGTAACATATTAGTTTTTCAATTTCCGTTTATTTATTTTGACAATCGACAAAAATGCACATAATGATGTTGTGGGATATTGCCAAACCGAGGAGAATATTGCCGCACACAGCATGAGATAGCATTCAATATCAATTCGTTCAAATACATAAATTAATCGTTTATCTATATAAGAAAACAAGGAAACTATATCTCATATGTCTTGAGCAAAGGCGTTTTTTTCTTGATGATAAAAAAACAGATAAAATATCTTAAAAATTCTATTAGGAAATATATATTCTGAGTATCTAACCCGAATAAACAAACTAAGAGAAGAGTGAAATAAACAGGTTCTTTATATAAATAAGTCTTTTGATAACAAAATTGATTAATAATGCAAACTTCATTAGATAAATGCATTTATATTTTTTATAATCAAGCAAACTTATGCATCACGAAAATCCATATCGAGTTCATTGAAGATGTTATTTCTTAAATTTATTGTTAAATTGAACAGTTTGTTTTTTCATTAGTAATCATTAAATTTTAAATAAAATATAATATATTTTGCGAGTTATTCTTTTAAAATGTGCAGTATCGTCTGATAGAATGCTATACTATTTTCCTCCTAAACAATTATTAATACGGTTAAATTATATTTGCGGAATTTTATCTTCACATGAACATGCTCATTCAAACACGAATAAAATATATAAAGTCCGTTATTAATTAATCATAAAATAATTTTTTTTTTCAATCTAACGTCCCAGATTACCAACTCTTTCTTTAAATCCTGCTTTTCACTAATTAGTTTATCTAATCTTTAATATACGGCATGATGTTCAAGTTTTTTGCTATGTAGTAGTGAGATTTCTTCATGTAACTTGTCTACCCGTACTGCATTCGATTTTTTACTCTACTTACCAATTTATACACATGCCATAATGTACATAACATCAAATATAAAGAAAATATTTACTGTCGACATTAAAAAGAATTATCTCGTAATATCAGGAAAAAATATATTTAAACTTTTTTAAAATTAAGTCGAGTTTTTAAGAATGACGAGAGATGATTAAATAACATTAAGTTACAAGCATTTTTACTTCCTTTTCCCAATTCTCTACTCTAGTCGCTAAAAGATTTATAATCTATAGAATCAATACGGAAAACTTTCCTATTTTATCGAGAAAATTCTAAAGGAAAAACATTCTTATGCAACAATAATATGAATGTAACCAGAAAGTTAAATGTACAAGTAAATATAGTGCAGATACGGTTTCGATTAATGTTTAACAGTAATCTCCATCTTAACAATGAGTGAATTTTCGAAAATACCGTTAATCCCATAATGGAAAGGTATTATTTTTCTTAAATAAAAATTCAGAATTTTATTACATGAAAGGTGATTCAACTCTATACAAATAAAGCACTTAGAGTAGCTTGATGTGATATGGCTATTATATTGTCTGAATACTTTCATAATTCTGCAGTTTAATCGCTTTCAAAAAGAGGAAAAATGAAACAAAATATCAGAAGAATAAATCGTGATTAACCTTGTGAAAAAATAAAAAAAAACTGCATTAAAAATCTCCTTTATTTCTTAATATTTTTAAGTCGGTAATTAATATTCATCAATTCTTATTTTAATAAATCATTATCATTAATATTCACCAGGTTTCGGTATTATTAATCGAATTTTTATGTTGACATAATTCAGTTACAAATAAGTTAATTGAAATCTGCGAGATGTATTGACATTTATACGAATTTACTTCCTTATCCGATGAAAAATGCCAAGTAGTTCACAATTAAGTAAAGCGAAATTATTCAATGTATAATTAAAGAGTTATATGCGAAATTCATCTGTATTTTAGTTTATATTATAAATTTTACATTTATATTAATGTATTTTTAATAATTATATATATATATACATATACACATAAGTCTAATCTAAATAAGTTTTCAAATAAAAGCAGAATTTTCGCTTGTCACGAAAAATGCGAATCAGCTAAAAATTTCCATTTTTCAATTTAGAATATTTTATTTTAATTTTGTAGTAATTGTGTCAAGCTTGGTAATAATAATAAGCATGCTGCGTACTTTAATGATAATTAAAGAATAACAGTCGAAAGCATTATTTTTAAATTACGTAGAAATCAAATAAAATCTTATAATATTCCAAATATGTCATACAATCAATGATAGTGATTGAAAATCGAATCGAAATGCTGTAATGTTCATTATATGTGTCTTAAAAACGTTTTGATTATCAAGTTGACAATTTTTCCTCGTTTCTTTGTAGCACTGCGGTAAAGAGACATTACCAGGGGTTTAAGTAGTGCCGAAGAAAAATGGCTTGCATTTCCAATAAAACCAGAAAATTCCTAAAAAATAACATCGAAAAACAAATAAGTTTATTACTTTTTTTACAAAATTTTTAAATTTGAATAATGAAGAGAGATAATTTTTAATAATAAATTTATTAATTTTCTACGAACGAATGAACGAAAATTATTTAAATTTTTTTCTCTTTTTTTTTTTTTTGCAATTATTTTTGAAATGTAGCAAATTTTATAATTCCCAATAGGAATAAATTTCGTGATGTAGAAGCGATGTCAGAGAATATTCAAAAAACATGAATAATTTAATTGAATTAAACTGAGAAGATATTGGTCGCAAAGGAATATTTTATTCTCTACGATTTGCAATATGTCTTCTCATATATATATGTTTTTTTTTGTAATTTCTACTGTATGTTTTATTATCCTTAAGTGATATTTTGTATTAAAATATGAAATTTTCAGTAACAACGACCATTAAAGAAAGTAGGAAAGAAAGAAAAATAAGTTTATACTCCACTCAAACTATAAACTTTTAAATTAATAATTAAAGCGCAGTTTAACTTAATCAATGCTTATCTTTTATTTTAATTTTTAAGAAACCATAACACGCAAATTTAAAACAGGTGTTTCTAAAACAATTTTAGGATACTATCATTAATCAAGTTTAATCGAAATAACTGCGTTTAAATCTTTTTTAATATTATTATTATATGTGTGTGAATGAAGTAAATATTGCCTTCTACATTTAAATGATAATTCGGTTTTTTTAATGCATAAATTCAAAGAATACAATAGTACAGTTCTTGCGATACGCAGGTCTGATGTATTCGTTGTAACAGATAACTAAATTTTATTCTAAACATTAAAAGCGCCCAATTTATCTTCATTAATAGGTCGGTTAGAAATGTTATGGAAATTTATTCGAATTATTCTGTAACATTTTTTTTAATATTGGCTGAATTTTTATCGTTTATAGTACAAGTGCAACGACGGCTTCGATTATTTTGAAGACTTAAAATTGATGTGTTGCTTTAGGCACTTCAGTTATGTCCTTTCAGAACCGCGTGTTTCTTGTAAAATATTGCTGCATACTTCTCTAAGTACATATATGGATTTCTTTCAGCTTATATATGATTCTCAGGTAAATAAATTGTTTTCTGTTTTCTCAATCGAAAACAATGTTGTCTTTGTTTTTTATGACTTTTATCATTGTTTTTAAAATGTTTAGCAAACAAATAAATATGGTAATTTTTGATATAGGATAATTTTTAAATAAGTTTCATATCGGAATGACTTTATTTTTATATATATTAAACAATATATATCTAACAACAGACAGTATAACAAAGAAAAGCGAATATTATATACGCTAGGAAAAAATATTATTACTCCTCTAATAGTAATGTATACTATTATAATATGATAAAATACAGAAACTTTACAGTGCATTCTTCTATGTAACATATTAGTTTTTCAATTTCCGTTTATTTATTTTGACAATCGACAAAAATGCACATAATGATGTTGTGGGATATTGCCAAACCGAGGAGAATATTGCCGCACACAGCATGAGATAGCATTCAATATCAATTCGTTCAAATACATAAATTAATCGTTTATCTATATAAGAAAACAAGGAAACTATATCTCATATGTCTTGAGCAAAGGCGTTTTTTTCTTGATGATAAATAAACAGATAAAATATCTTAAAAATTCTATTAGGAAATATATATTCTGAGTATCTAACCCGAATAAACAAACTAAGAGAAGAGTGAAATAAACAGGTTCTTTATATAAATAAGTCTTTTGATAACAAAATTGATTAATAATGCAAACTTCATTAGATAAATGCATTTATATTTTTTATAATCAAGCAAACTTATGCATCACGAAAATCCATATCGAGTTCATTGAAGATGTTATTTCTTAAATTTATTGTTAAATTGAACAGTTTGTTTTTTCATTAGTAATCATTAAATTTTAAATAAAATATAATATATTTTGCGAGTTATTCTTTTAAAATGTGCAGTATCGTCTGATAGAATGCTATACTATTTTCCTCCTAAACAATTATTAATACGGTTAAATTATATTTGCGGAATTTTATCCTCACATGAACATGCTCATTCAAACACGAATAAAATATATAAAGTCCGTTATTAATTAATCATAAAATAATTTTTTTTTCAATCTAACGTCCCAGATTACCAACTCTTTCTTTAAATCCTGCTTTTCACTAATTAGTTTATCTAATCTTTAATATACGGCATGATGTTCAAGTTTTTTGCTATGTAGTAGTGAGATTTCTTCATGTAACTTGTCTACCCGTACTGCATTCGATTTTTTACTCTACTTACCAATTTATACACATGCCATAATGTACATAACATCAAATATAAAGAAAATATTTACTGTCGACATTAAAAAGAATTATCTCGTAATATCAGGAAAAAATATATTTAAACTTTTTTAAAATTAAGTCGAGTTTTTAAGAATGACGAGAGATGATTAAATAACATTAAGTTACAAGCATTTTTACTTCCTTTTCCCAATTCTCTACTCTAGTCGCTAAAAGATTTATAATCTATAGAATCAATACGGAAAACTTTCCTATTTTATCGAGAAAATTCTAAAGGAAAAACATTCTTATGCAACAATAATATGAATGTAACCAGAAAGTTAAATGTACAAGTAAATATACTGCAGATACGGTTTCGATTAATGTTTAACAGTAATCTCCATCTTAACAATGAGTGAATTTTCGAAAATACCGTTAATCCCATAATGGAAAGGTATTATTTTTCTTAAATAAAAATTCAGAATTTTATTACATGAAAGGTGATTCAACTCTATACAAATAAAGTACTTAGAGTAGCTTGATGTGATATGGCTATTATATTGTCTGAATACTTTCATAATTCTGCAGTTTAATCGCTTTCAAAAAGAGGAAAAATGAAACAAAATATCAGAAGAATAAATCGTGATTAACCTTGTGAAAAAATAAAAAAAAACTGCATTAAAAATCTCCTTTATTTCTTAATATTTTTAAGTCGGTAATTAATATTCATCAATTCTTATTTTAATAAATCATTATCATTAATATTCACCAGGTTTCGGTATTATTAATCGAATTTTTATGTTGACATAATTCAGTTACAAATAAGTTAATTGAAATCTGCGAGATGTATTGACATTTATACGAATTTACTTCCTTATCCGATGAAAAATGCCAAGTAGTTCACAATTAAGTAAAGCGAAATTATTCAATGTATAATTAAAGAGTTATATGCGAAATTCATCTGTATTTTAGTTTATATTATAAATTTTACATTTATATTAATGTATTTTTAATAATTATATATATATATACATATACACATAAGTCTAATCTAAATAAGTTTTCAAATAAAAGCAGAATTTTCGCTTGTCACGAAAAATGCGAATCAGCTAAAAATTTCCATTTTTCAATTTAGAATATTGTATTTTAATTTTGTAGTAATTGTGTCACGCTTGGTAATAATAATAAGCATGCTGCGTACTTTAATGATAATTAAAGAATAACAGTCGATTGTTTTATAGATTTTATTTTCTTCTTCTTTTCTAAAAATAAAAAAATAAAATAAAAATATTCCGTGGAAAAATAGATTTTACTATCGATTAGTTTTCAGTGATTTATTCAATTAGGAAAATAAATAAACGATACTTACTGATGATCTACCGCTCTGGTGTTGGTTCGTTATTCTTTTTAAGATTTTTTTGTACTATTAAATGTTTTTAATTTATCGAATTTCTTGTGATGTTTTGTGCGTGTTGCTTATGAGCTTTTACTATTGAATTATTTATTCGCGCTAACAGAGCGGTAGATCACCAGATAGAATTTATATCGACATAACCGCGCTTTCTCTTTCTCTCTCAGATCGATATACAGTATATATTGCAAAGAAAAGTTTAACACATTATCCATGTTAAAATTTAATACGCTTTCTTACAGAGTTGATCAATTTTAAAGTGACTTTTAATTATTAAAATGCAATTAAATGATTTAGAAAAATGTATCCGATGCTAAACGTCATTTTTATTGACATAATAAAACGTAATATAGCATTTTTATGCAAATTTAAAAGTGACATCTCTTCGAAAATAGGAAATTCGTATTCGGAATTTTCTCGATAAATTTAAAAACACGATAATTTATCATCCTATTTTAAAAACTTTCCAGAGTTCTCTCGGGCTACGTGTTACAGATTTAGACTTTCTAGCAAAGTCTATAAAACACGAAATTTCTTCCTTTAAAAAGAATTTAATAATTAAAAAAATAACAATAATTATTTAAATATTTGTTTGCATATTAATTAACTGTACTCTTTCTTTCTATAGACTATATTCTTAATTTTATTAAATTAAAAATTTATTTAAAACTTTATTTCTTAGTTGCCAATTTAATAAATTGGTAGATATTTTTCAAATTTCTCTGTGTAAAAAAAAAATATACGAGGGCGTATATATTTTTTTCATAAAATGATTTTTAGGATGATTTGAAAAATATTGAGATAATAGCAGTTCGTTAAAAAATAAAAATCACAAGAGTTGCAAGCTGAAGCAGAAACCGCATGGGGAGGAGAATGTCGAGAATGGAGGTCAAGAGGAAGATCAAACTGAAGACGGTTAAACTGTTAGACATGACATTGCAACAATTTTGGTAACAAGAGAAAAGGCACTGTACAAGGGGAAAAAAAACTAAAACAAAACATGTTTAGCTGACGTTACGTACAGAATAATGCTCGAAGTAGATAAAAAAAACCGCTTAATTATTTCTTATTGATGGGCATTTATTATTGTTATATATACGCTTTATTTTTATACCGATTTATGAGCTCTCGATGCTCGTATCTTATGTGTATCTTTATAGCTGTTCCAGTAATTTTAAATGCGAATTTTTTAACATTTTCTAACGAAAAATTCTTCTTAAATCTTAATGAGATTGTATGAGGCAGTCGCCTTTTTTAAACAAATTATTAAACTCACGAATTATTATTTTTTCTACAAGACAGTTCTCCACGTCGATCCATTTTCCTGCAAAAATGTCGCTTTGATTCATTTCTTTATATTATTTAATAATTTCCACCATTTCGTTAAGTTGAAGATAAATTTCTCTCATATTATTTTTTTACTCCTTTCTACATGATTCCCGTTTAAAATTATGACACTGTATGTTTTAAAAACATACTTTTCTCGACTGTTCTTCCGAAAACTGGGTCGTCATCAATTCTTAAAACAGTTCTTGTGACAACTGTAAAGAAAACAAAAATACTTTATAACAACTTTATTATTCTTCGCAAACAAAGTATAGTTTTTTTTTTTTATTATTATTCGTACGTGTTTATCGAATTTTTAAATATACTAAATTCGGTAAAGTAATTAAAAAAGGGGGCAATAAATAAAAAGAATAAAAGCGTCGTATTGAAAATAATGCAATTGATTCGTGTCGGGAAACAAACATATCTATCGGTTGATCGGCCTTAAATAACATTTATCCTCGGAGAAGATATTCACAAACAAAATCGACACTTCCCGCCAATACAATCACGTGACGTATATGCCGGAATAGTAAGAATAATGTAAAAAAATAAAAAATACGTATGAGAAAAGGCACGAATCGACCAAAACACAAAACATCAAAAACGCGGAAATACAACAGTAAAAATTAAATCGATGTCCCAGAAGAAGAAAAATTTTCGACGAAAATTATCGCTAGGTGCCACCCTTTCCAACAATGTCTACCCGTGATTATACTAACTGACATTTTACTGCAGTAATGTACGGTGTTTTCGGTGTTGTCATGACAACGGCTGGCAACCAGGGTACCCCTTTCTACGCAGGGATAGCCTCTGTTTGACTCGCTGACGCAGTCCTTCCTTCAACATGGCCGATTTCCGCTGAGTGGAGCAATTGTAAGAAGAATGAACGAATGGTCACCTTTCGTACGATCAAAGGCATGGATCTATTAAGGTGAGTCCGAAACGTTTTCTTTAAATATAATTAATTAACTAATTAGATAAAATGTTATGGTCAACGTAAGAAAATCGTCATTAAGAAGAAATTCCAAATTTACTTCGAATGCGGTGCAAAACTTTTATTTTTCCCGTAACTCGTCTAGAATACTTTATTTTGGGAAAATTAACGAGTGGTAGGATAGTTTTTATTAATTTCGACCTCTTGATTTTCGCCGAAATTCCAGAAATCGCCAAAATCTCCCGTTTTGTGTGTATATGTAGAAGGCTATGATATGTATGCCGTACATAGACGCCATTCGAATTAAACACCATTTAAAAAAGTTTAAAACGAATTCGTATATAATACCAATTGGTATTTTTTGTATTAAACTTTCGTTATTTTTCGATTCTGTACAGAAAACAAAGCCTTTCGGTAGCCTATCAAGGCGAAAGGCTGGTAATGCGTAAATGTAAAAAAAAAGTGTGAAAGTAGTCGAAGTTGAACTCTCCCTCTCTCTCTCTTCTCTAATCAAAATGTTTCTCCGTTTAGAGAATAAGCGACCGGAATTTAGGTATTCGGCTTGGTAGCTTTAAGGCCGATATCGATGTTACCGAAAATTCGATACATGTTTTTATATTCGGTGACTTACCAGTCATCTCTACTGCAGTGGTTCTACCGCTACATCGTCTGTTCCAAAAGCCGAAAACTGAATTTGTTGCTTCGGAATTGAACAGAAATCTAAATTTATAATTCGAAAAAAAATCAAAATAAATCGAATTAAAAGTACGGAGAGGGGGGAAAAGAAAAAATAAGAAAGAAAAGAAAGAAAATAAAAAACAAACCGCAAAACTTCATTTTCTTTTGCTATGACAAAGTGGATTTCCGAACGCCATTGATGATCAATTAAATTTTCTTTTAACCTAGTAAGTGGATACTATAAGATAAACTCTTGTATCTCCGACCGTCGAGTTAAACTTTATTTTTTTTTCCTCTCCTTCCTCCTATCCGCAGAACGGTTTAGTATCTAGTGCACCGTTTAAGGATGAAGGACATTAAGATAGAACGATTTTATGTCCCGTTTTCGATATGTATAGGGGAACTTTGTCACAGGGAATGGCGTGCACTATCACTATGAGATCCTTAATGTATGCTTTATAACCGGAACAGTACACATCTCAAACGAGTTTATTGGTCAGTATATCGATGTATTGACCCGATTTGTCTATTTGAATTCTTCTTTTGATAAATATAACACCTGTTTAAAGGATGACAAGTAAACTGATGTGATTGGACACGAATGTGTTCCTGCTTTTGGTATAAAGGAATTAAATTTTTATGGCAACAGAAAAATAAGACCGAATTCCGAGTAAACTCTTGCGATTAATACATTTATAAATCGATACTCGGTAAACATTTTTCTTTCACTTAAAATATCCTTCATACTACTGAATTTTTATATAAAATTTGTTGTTCGAATTAACACTGTTCTCAATTTACATTCAGGTACGTATCTTAGAAGTATTAATGATAATTTTTTATTTCCTTTTTATCTGTACAGCCAAATTGGCCAAGTGGGACCTAACTTAGCTTAGAATGTTTTCTGTGGGAAAAAAATTTTTATCGATTTGGAATACATACACACACAAAAAAACCAGTGACCCAGTTTTGCTTAATACCCAAGCAAAGTTCAGTTTTGAATAAATATGCGGATAAAACAACTTATATATTTATGAAATTTTTGTGGGTCCACTTGCAAATTTGGGTTACAGTTTACTTTTAATATTTTTTCCGCCTTTACAATTCGGCATTTTTTTATATTTAAAAGAGTTTAAATATGCTAACATATGCCGTATATACTTATACGCATGTTAATTTTTTATGATACGTATAAGTATGGCAAACTTATGCTGTACAGAATAATAATAATAATAATTTGAGAAATTTAATTATTTTACTGTTGGGAAAAGTTGCAAAATGTACCAAATTCTATCGCCGTTTTAAGAAAAAAATTGCCGTATCGTAGAATTTGTTTGGTGTTTAGATTACTTATAAACGTCACAAAGAGTAACTTAATGCGATAAATATTTATATATCAGTTGGTATTACAACTTATCTCGAAGGTGACTTAAGTTGTATTCTCAATTGATTTAAACAATCATCTAAAATCATTAAAAGCATCAAGCAACGTTTATTTTCATACTTTAAGGTATAAAGTCATTCCAGAAATCTTTTAAAGAGTATATAGAGATAGGCGTTTCGTGTCATTAATTCCTGAAAGATGTTCTAGATATCTTACAGATCATTCCGTTACAATCTCTAGTCGACTATTTACACTAACGTAATGGACGTTTACGGCAAGGAGATTATGACAACTTCATATCTAGAAAGAAATTTTATCTGATAAAGTTTGCAACCTTCCTTCAAAAGTATCCTTTGTATATGTAAAAATTCTTAATTATTTGCTAAATAATTTTTTAAAAAATATTTAATTTCGTATACTTTACAGGTTTGTTTCTTCCATAATAAAGTGCAATTAATATTAGTTATTAAAATATTATAAGTAATTAAGAAGAATAATTATCTACTTTCGAGTTTATGAAATTTTTCCAATGTTTTAATAACTGATACGCGCGAATTTATTTTTATTAAGAAGTTAAATTGGAGAAATTAATTCTGTTTTTTTCTTTTCCTTATATTTTTAAGCGATTTTAATAAATTTAAGTCGAATTTAGTTAAATTAATATTCGGAGACAGCAAGAAAACATAAATTTGCTGTTGGCGAAGTTACGGAGATTTATCACTTTCGGATCGGCATATTTTCTTAAATTGTAATTCAAGGCATGAATTTCTTCTACATAAATATATAAGCATACGCGAACATTGAAAATGTTTGTTTAAGAATGTTCGAATGAAAAATAAATTATTCTGATTTTTAAAAAAATTTTTTACGATTTTTATACGTTGCTGTGTAGATCGTGTTCAGTGTAATGGTTATTCTTCTTGATTTATACAGCAAAAATCGTATAAAAATATTATTATTTTCCAATGTTAACGAGATACGCGAGTAATTTAATAGCAAAAATCTGCTTTTCGCGAAAAATCTTGTTACGTTTTTATAACCGACAGTTTTTTTAAATAAAATTATTAGTAAATTGTATGCTGTAACAGTACTTAGTTAACTGTTATTGTTTCCTTTCACATCCGAACCATCACACTTTCATTAATCGAAACTGATTCAGTTAATTTAATCATCTCCAGTTTTATCGTGTTTATGAAACAATCGAATGTTTTCAAAAGAATTCTCTAAAGAATTAATTTTCTGAGTATGTATACTATTATAAAAAAGAATCCATCAAAAAAAAATTCTATCGTTTTTATGACGTGATTGCAATTAACCGTATATGTGGGCCATCTTTCAGTCACGAAATACTTAAAGAATTTTAACTTTTCTCATAACTGAAAAAATAGCAGACAGTTTAGAAAAAATAGACCCATTTTCATCGAATTTGGTGTTCTAATTATCCCAAATCCAATGAAAGATTGGTTACAGATGCTTTCATCAAGTTTTTCTAATAATTTCCCATATATTTATTTATTATATGTCTTAATATTATGAAAATTACTTTTTCTAATTAATTTTTTTTCGTGTCCAGAAACTGTAACTCATAAATTAATTGTTTTACTGCATAAAGTTGGTGCGTTAACATCTCCATTATTCATTAAGAAAATAATATAATTGTAATTGTAAAAGGACCTCAAAGTGAATTACCATATTGTACGGTTTTTTTTTCTTTATGCAGTTTTAAAACTACATCAAAAAACTTTCTATATATACTTTGCAAGCATCACGCATTATGGAAACTCGGAAAGTATGACAATTTGCCGTAATATCGTCGCTAGGGATTGATGTAGTGGAATCAATTTTGTTATTCTGTAGCTTCACCCGAAAACATCACAAACTGCAGCTTCCTTTAAATGAAATTCCTTAGACATAGTCTCAATGCACAATCGATACAATGCAAAAAATAAAAAATAAAATATATTACAACAAACGAATATAAAACTTTAATTTACTCTGTATAATTTTATCGTCAATAATTTCCGATTTTCAAAATTTTTCCTTTTTTTTTAATACTTATTCTAATTTATTAGTTTTGTAAATAAATAAATAATCGATCATTAATTTCAAGTAAAAAGTATTTAATGTTTATTATTTTGGCATTTACAATAATTACATATGTGACTTAACAGTCTATAACTTACTCGTGCACTGACCAATTTCTTAAGATAAATCCAGTGAAAAAAATCGATTGATAAACGTTATCAATCAGTCAGAATGCTAATTGTATATTTTAAAGTGTTTAGTTTTGTAATTAAACCTGATCCGATTTTATCTTATGAATAATTATAAGAAAATAAACCCGCAGAGAAAACGATACTCTCTCAATGTGTCTATATGTTAATCTACATTAATAATAACTTAATTGTTTTCTCCTTAAGGTGATTAAATTTACGGATTTGATTGTTTAATTATATTTTAATACCGATATAATTTTACCATTTACACTTAAAACTATATTGCGAAGATATAAATCATATCGGAATACAGTTATTGAACTTTTCCTGAGAGATGTTGGATCTTTTAATTAATTAAAGCGTTTTTGAAGCATCTCTATTCGCAAATTCTTCCACGAATTTGTGTCTTAACATTTTGATGTTCATAAAATTTGTTCTATAAATGTATGAAAATTCTGCAGATTATTAAACTTCGTTATAGTGATAAATTTACTTTTTAATAGGGAAAAGTTTTACCATTTGTCTCTCTCTCGTTAATAATTTTGGAATGATAAAACAATTCGTGTCTTTAACTGCAAATAACTGATTCTGTTAAAATTAATAGTGTAAAAAAAGGGAAAAAATCAATATAAATTATTAAAATAATCAAATTTTTAATAATCAAGTGTAACATACTTTTTCTTAAACATGTAGCAAAATATTTTCTTTAAGTTAAAAAAATCTCCAATAGGGACTTTGGTTAACATGCTATGATTACCATTACTGTATATCGACTTATATAAAAAAAATTTGAAGAACTTGTGTATAGGACAGCAATCCTTTCGATCATCCTACCCTTGTATTCCCCAAACACGCAAAAGTGGAGCCAACAATCCTACTAAACTGAAATGTCACCATAGCTACCAGACAATACAGGACCGTTTGGCACTGTTGCTATGTTTGGGAGTAACGATTATTTCTGCACCAACAACTGTAACAAAATGTATTTAGTCAATGAAACATTCATTTAAAATAGTTTTATACCTTTCGAATTTTTATGCATTTAAAACTTTAAATCCTTTCCAGTGATATACACCCCAGGATGATGATCATGCCAACTGAATAAAATCAATTTTTAGTAGTGACAAATAATTAATGGTAAAATAAAGATAAACAAAACGTGATTTACCAAAGATAACAGCAGACATTATAATCACATCTAAAATTATAATGACATGAAGGTGAATTATTTATTATTTTACTTTTTCTTATGAGAAATGTTATAAGCTTAATGAAATTTGTTTTAAGTAACCACATGAATGATTTATAATTTTTATACATTTTTAATAATTTTTTTTATTGGAAAAACTTCAAAATAATCAAACCAAACTGCATAACGGTTGTGCATTAATTATATTTTGCTTAGTTTATTCAATTCAATCAATAATTTCATCTTCTCTTCTATTTAATAACTTAAAAAATAAATAAATAAAAATCGAAACTGTTGTATTTATTTTCCTTTAAACGGTTTAAAATCTCTACTGTTATAATATTAAACTTACAAAATATTTTCTTGAGAGAATATATAATACTGTATTTAACTAATTATCGTTTATTTTTCCGTAAAAATCTATCGATCATCTTATCTCTATCGAATAAAAGTTAACGAACAAAATTGCATTGTTTAACTCATTATATCAATTTTTGCATAAATTCAGTTAATGAAGTAGTAAATCAGAGCCGACTTGCGACGCCAGATATGTTGACAGCCAGATATATATAATTTTCAAAAATTATAAAAATACAAAAATCTTATCGCAAATATTTAAATAGCCTACTGCGTGTGTCTACGGTATTTTGATAATAAGTAATAAGTTTGGTTTTTAACCTATCGTTAATTTAAATGTCATTAATTATCATTATCACAGTTTAGCATCTAAGTAATAAATGAAATTCAAACTTCTGTATATTTCGTTATTGATCCTCGAAATTTTTCTTCTTAAGTTGTTGGTTTGTTTCCAGTACGACGTAGTCGCAGTTCAATCAATGGATATATAATTGTACCCGTAGTTACAAAAATATATACTGTATATCTGTATATGCAGCATATTTATTTTTCATAGTATCGTATGTAACTTTAATGTATTTATTTTGTAATTTATCTTCTAAATTTTCGTTTTCGAAAAGAAAAATTTATGATGTCCAGCTGCCTTTTCTCTAACTGGCAGATTTTTATCATCCTTCTTCACAGTGGTTTAATTTAATTAAATGTTTCTTGTACATCTATCCAAATGTCAGAATAGAGATGTAGTAGAAGAACAACTTATGAGAAAGACATGGCTGAAGATAATCAGTATTTTTGATTAAAAAAAAAAGAAAGAAAGACTTTCTTGAAGATAACAGATGCGGGTAACTCAATTAAGGATATCGTAGTTACTGATGTGTTTAAGAATGATCAATTAATTACACGTGTGTAATTGCATATAACTCTCTAACCTACTTTAATGATAATTATCTAAGTTAATAAAAATCATTAGATTTTTTTTCTTTAATATATAATTGATCAAAGATAATTTAAATTATCAAAATTCAGATTAAAATCTTTTTCCCGATATTTTAAACAATTAAAAACATATTTAGAAATTCTCCCTGGAGTATTTTTTTAATTAAAATATAATTTTATTCACGCAGTTTAATATATGTATATATAAACTAGATATTTATTTCGATCTTTAAAAATTTAAGATAGATTTTATGACATAAAGGAGGAAAAAAACTTAACCTATTCGCTATAACCATTTATTATTCTGACATTTTAAGTCGAATTTTTGAAAAGATATTAAATATGTTTGTATAATTTATAAATATATAAATTATGTCTTTAATATTTATAGCTTGATAACATTTAGCTTACGTCATTAAGTATATTTAATAATAATAATAATAATCATAAACGTTGTTAACTCAGTCTAAAATTCATTAATATAAAGTTCTTTCTAGATTTTACATTACTTTAACTTTTCTTTATAATTTATTGTTATAAATATAATTTTTATGTTTAAATTTTTCATATATTTGAATTTTTAATTCTATTTTTAATGTGTGCTACGTAGATTTGCTTTAATGAATGCAAAACACTGAATCGAACAATCAGGGAAGTAGAACTAGGTGAAATTTTAATTTCTATAAATATGTTAAATCAAAAATTAAAAATTAAATTGTTTTTATTAAATTTTTTTCTTATGTATAACATAAAAAGTACTTTATTTTCGTTAATTTCAGTTTAAAATTTTAAAAATTACACCGATAAATAAGAAAATTATTGTTAGTTTCATTATTTATAATAATTTTTATTCATTAATTTAAATATTTCTGTAAATAATACATATAAACTCTATCATATATTAATCCAATCCAGAAAATCAAGTTATATTTACAGAAAATATTAAGTTTGATCATAAATGTTTTCGGTTCTTTATATCTAGACTTCTTCAGATAAAAATCAACTTAGAATTTTATTGTAGTACTCACAAATATTATAAATTTATAATTTTTGTGAAGCTTAAAGCATATAACCAAGACCATTTGGCCTGAGCCAGTCATCAATAAATAACTGCATATTTATTCATATTAGGTTTTTTTTATCTAAAACATTAAATTTTGGGACCCTTCAGGGCTCGGGCCCGGTTCAAATGGCCCTATTGGCCTTCCTTAATCTGGGCCTTCATATAACAATGCTAAGTATTTTTTGTATACATTATAACGTCGCAACTGTAATTATTGTTACATTCAATAATAAATTATGAGAAAATAAAACAAAATATGTAAATTATATTACACTTTCATTCTTTTATTATAAAACTATAGTATGAAACACTACTGTAATAGAAATATTTTCGTTTTCATATAATACAATTCATTGTCGCATCATTATTGTAATGAATACAAGAAAAAGCTTTTTTTAAACTATTGTTTGAAAATAATTGTATATTTTTTTAAAAAATTCTATTAATAATTATTGTAAATTTAGTTTAAATGTTTCTAAGCATATACTGTTGTAAGGCAATTCAATATTTAATCAGTCTTCTTGACCGATAAAAATTGAACAATACAAAAATAGTTGAAATTGCCTAAAGCATTATACAAATACTTTCGAGAATGAACCTATTATTAAAGAAAACACTTAACAGGCAATAGAGTGTCAGAGGTAGATAATGGCAAATATTTTGAATGTTGGATAAAATTATATTTTTAAAATATTACACTGTTTAGTTTTTCATTTTAAAACTAAATAAAAATAGAGTTAGTTTATGCCTGAAAAGTTTATAGAAGCATACGGTTTTATAGATTCGCTACAAATTTTTTTTTTTATCAAAAAATAAATAACTTTTATGCTCCTTACGAATAAAATTAATTTAAACGATTTTTAAATTATATTCCAACCAATGAGGTTAAACAGCGTAAATCCGTCGCTGCGCTGATTAGTTGCAAATATTTAAATTGTTCGTTCGGATTTGTGACGTCATTTGTGACGTCCGAATTAGATTTTCACGCAAATCCGTAAACAATAAACTGTTTAAATCTTTTTTTTATTTTAATTAAATAAATAAAAAACTCGTTCTCGAATAAAACAAATCTAAGAAATTATTTATAAAATAAATTTTTCTATTCAATTTTTGTAAGAATAAATTTGATTTCGGATAAAGAAAATCGAGTAAATGCGAATAAAAAAAAAAAAAACGTCGAAATGTTTTTACGATTCTATAGCGTATTAATACCTCCCGATCTTATTAATCTTTATGGTTGTGAAATTAGAATCGATAAAGGGGGAAATTTTTTTATCCGAAACACATTATGGAGAACTGTAATTGGAGTAAATCTTTATTATCTCTACGAATAAATTTTTTTTAACTACAGGTGTAATTTTTACATTTTTATATAATTTGAACGAACTAATCACAATACCTCCCGATCTTATTAATCTTTATGGTTGTGAAATTAGAATCGATAAAGGGGGAATTTTTTTTATCCGAAACACATTATGGAGAACTATAATTGGAGTAAATCTTTATTATCTCTACGAATAAATTTTTTTTTAACTACAGGTGTAATTTTTACATTTTTATATAATTTGAACGAACTAATCACTTTAAAATTCTTAATAATACACTATAATATTGATTAGTTTAATAATTTATATATTAAGTAAAACTTATTTGTAATTATATAACAAAATCGTCTCGCCATTTAAAAATTTTAAAGCGGATCAAAGTACTACATAAATTGCGTCATGTTAATTTTATGACGTCTTTTGTTCGAATTTTTATGTGTAATATGTTGTTAGAAAGAAAATTTATGAATTTTTACTTTATAAACTAACGAAATATAAATCGAATAAGCAGTTTAACTCGTTTATAACCGGGCATACATTCCGTACGAGGCATAGAATGTATACACTTTACTCCCGTACATACCTAATTTACGATTTTTTTACGGTTCTGTCTAAGAAAGTGATTTATTCTTAATGATAAAATTAATTTATAAAGAATAATTATAATTATGATTTAGAAATAGCGGGCATATAATAAAAGAAAATCGTGTTTGTGTAATGCAATAAGTAATGTCCTTCAGGGGATCTTATCGATTGTTCTTCATACCCAAATTTATGTTTCGTTTCTGTATCGATTCTGTCTTTATTTTTGATCGAATAAAACTTTTAAATTCTATCTTAAATTTAAGCAAATATTTCTTTAATTACTTAAACAACAATATAGTAGTTAACATTTTGTTAACTACCCAGTTTAATTTGTTCGTCGAAAGTATGTAGAAACGAATTTATTCTTTATATATATTTTTTATAATATACAGTATATATATATATATATATAATTTTTAAAATTTTTAAATG
>AYEL01067362.1:0-26383 GCA_000484575.1 Olivierus martensii
ACAAAAATTTTAATATAAATAGAGTACTTCATAAAATAAATATGAATATTTCATAAAAATTCTTTCCTTCTCTAAATATATGAATATAATTTTCATTAATAAAAGATAAATAATGTTTAGCATGTATTTCTCTGATAATTTCTGGTAGAAGAGAAGAATTTTTGGCCTTAGGTTATGATATCTGTTTTCTAAGCAAGAATTCGTTAATAATAATAATAATAATAATAATAATAATTGTGGTGGTGATGCGTATGAATAGAGCGGTTTCGAATAATAGAAGACATTGTTGTGAATTTTAAATTCGATTTTCTTCGTTTACTTCAGGCTATGATGATAATGCAACAAGTGAAAATATAGTCACACAGCTTTATCTGAAAAATCTGTAATAAGCAGATCAAAATATTAAAGATCATTTTCATTTCTCAGAAATTCTTTTTAACAATAGAGTAAAATTTTTTTTTTTAATCTCTAATGGTTTTAAAGATAAATGTCAACATTAAAGATTTAAGCGTTTAAAAATAAACATCATAATATAAATAAATAATATACATCTGCGCTAGTAAAAAAAAAATAAAATTTTATCACAAAGTTCTGTTAAAAAAAAATGGATCTTATGTGATGAGTAAGTTTCCAATTCGTTAACTTTCAAAATTAAAATATAATTATTATTCTGAGAGTTTAATTTATTGTAATTTTCTTCGTAATTACAGTTCGCGAATTTAAGGTGAAACTTTTGCGTCATCTACAAAACTGCGTCAGAATTAAATGAATCGTTTACGTAATCTCCAATATTTTTTCTTTATTTTTTCATTAATGTTACGTTTAAATAAAGTCAAATTTTATTCTTATATTCGAATTAACGATTATTACTTATTTTTATCCCGTACGGAATGTATATCAATCTTCAAACTGATCGATTTTTATATAGACGAAAAAAAAGAAAAAAAAAATAGATACGTCAATTCGATTTAAACGAGGAAAAAAATAAAATGGTGTATTAAATTTAATATTTTTAACAGTAGCACATACACACACAGTTATTTTGACGGCGATACGTCCGCGATAGATAATATTATTAAAATAAGAGTATTTTTCGTTTAATGAAATAATATTACGTTTTAACTCGAGCTTGTTTGAAAAATTCGGAATTTTAATACACACGATAGGAAAATTTCGGAAAAGATTTATATTAATTTATTTCTCGTTATTTTGACGCCATATTGAGATTCTTCTGAACCGAACAACAATTATTGGACAAACAGCTGTTGGAGCCAATACCATGTACCCGTCTGATTGCATTTGCAATTAATTAAAATCTTTTAGAATTAATTACCATCCAATATTACCAAATCATCTAATATTGAATCTGCAAGATATCTTACATAATCACTCTTTACAAATCTTTATTTAACCATTTTCTAAATAGATAAATCGCAAATTAACTTTTACGTCTCCATGTTTACTTTTTTCTTCCTCCTCTTGCAGTAAAAAGCATTATTATTTATTTATTTATTATTATTATTATTATTATTAATTTTAAGCTGATTATTAATATATATATATATATATATATAATTATTTTTCTTGCTTGCTGTTTTCGAGATGCGAGCTTCCGTTCTTAACGTCATTAATTAATGTAATGAAGGGTAGTGATTTGCATTTGGTTGTGAAACAATTAAGTTAATTTAACCGTAAACCATTCTATTTCGTCATTTTAAATCAAATATGTAATACAGTTGATTGATAATGACAGCAACAACAACTAGAATTTTATTAAAAAGGAAAAAAATAATGACTGTTACATAATTATTCATTATTTTTATTTTTGATAAATGTGTTATACAAGAATCCGTACTTTCCGATCGCCGACAGATTATAAGAAATATGACTTTTGCACATGTAACGGTAACTTCCGAGTTACATAAAACGTGAAAAACGAATAAAGATACTTAAAATACTTTAATAAATGCGAATATTTTTATACGGTAAAATAAATTAGAACCGAGATCGAATAAGGTTTGAATCAATTTTTAAAATCATATACTGCATTATGTAAAGGACAAAAAAAAAGAATTGTTGCACTGCTAAGAAATATTTTATTTATTAAAACTAATGATTTATATATGTAGCTTAGAACTTCTTTACATCCGATTCCTTCATATAAAGCGTATAATCATATGTCAAACATGAAATATAAAAATTTATTAATTATATATAGAGAATGATTCTTCTGCTAGCTTACTTTATACAATTTGGTTTCACAGAAAAGATACACGTATCATTTTTATGGCAGCATCCTTTATGATTTTATTTTTTGAGTGAATATATGAGATTGTTATTATCTATAATTTATTTTTGTTTAATTTTTGAGTGTAGAGAAAAGCTTATAAATAACGCTACCATAAACACCATTGTTTAGAATTTTTACTCGCTTTGATGAAGATTGTATGCTGTTTTGTGCTCTTACTCCATAATAAAATAAAATTACCTAATTGATTAATAAGCTTACTAACTTTAGATAATAAAATTTAACAATACAATGTAATATTTTTATAAGTGGATTAAAACGATCCATTTATTCGGAAGCATTTCTCGATATTTAAATGTAAGAGTCTAACTTTATTCCCTTGACTTTTTAATAGAATTTGATAAATTTTCTAATATTTAAAATGCAATTAAGATATTAAGAAGGAATAAGAATTAGATTTATTATTAAATAACCATAATAAAAATTAAAATTCTTTGTTTTAAAATTTCTTATTTTTGTCCAATTTAGAAAATATCTTTTTTTTCCTCCATGAAAATAATGTTTGCTTTTAGTATCGGCATTCCCCACTTTATTTTATAGTAAGATCTTATTACAAATGAATACTAACTGGAGATTTTTCTTGTCAACGTGATTGATTAATGTTTACTTAAGAGTAAATAGAGCATCGAAATTCTCTCTTTTCCTATTATAAACTATAGTAGCAGTAGCTTATAATCCTTCGTAACCCAAATAGCGTATTTTCTCCTAAAAACTAGGCTATACTTTTCATATAAAATTACATTTACACTCATAAAATTTTGTTTAATCATTTTTAGAGTAGGAACAATTGTGAATTTTTATTAGTTTCTACAAATTTGATTTTCGGTTAATGTTTATTATTAAATATATATATATATATTTAGTTAAACCCATCTGTCAGGCATGGCTATCTTTTGAAAATTATCTGGGGTACGTGATTCTTCAGATTGTTAATGAACACATAGCAATATTATACAATTCTTCGGCATGAACACCGCTTTTGGGAAATAATGGAGAATGTAAATAAAGGATTGAGTCAACTGTTGATACATTGTGAGTCGAGGCAAGATGGTAATCGGTGACGTAGCTTATTTTTCTCTAGTTCGTTAGTATTTAAATAGGTGGCGATAGAAGGTGCTTTATTATCACTTTCTGTAAGCACGCCAAAAATATAGAAGATGCTTTTATCAGATTATCAATTACTCGCATTGGCAATCAAAAAATTCCCAGAGAATATTGCAATTTTCATCAAAAATTATAGTATCATTTTTTGAAGTATTATTATTAATGATAACAACATCAGCATAGCAAAAATTAATATATTTAATGTGTAGTGAATATTTTAAAGAATACTTTAATTCGTTCTAAATAAGCCACTTCAAGTCACGTAATTAAAGTTTGCATTTCACCCTGATCGACAGAAAAGATGGCAATTTTTCTTCAGGATTAGATGCCGAATTTAAAATTTTGTATTTATAATTTGTTTTCATAAATTAAATAATAAGGATATATATTAGGACACAAGCAGAGGTTTTTGTTTCGAAGTAAGTTTAAAACTTGCAGCATAACATATAAACAGAGGAGTCTCGAATTGCTTCAATGCTTCACAGATATATGATATGTCTATATCTACCTTACAGGACGTTAAAAGGAGATTATTATAAAAAATACGATAAAAAATATGGCATGAGACAGTAAACAAATCAGTATGAGTTTAATTCTAATTTTATATGAAGGGTTTAGAAAAAAAATTAATCCATTTTTTATTACCGTAAGTGTTTGGGATAGCTTATTTTATATGGACAAATGGACAACTCCTATATCTTTCTTAATTAAAAAGATTGACTCTATATTAACTCTTGACTTTCGTGATATGGAGCCACACTAATGGTACCAAAGAGTCGCATGTGACTCACCAGTCGCAACTCACCATGGAATTATACGATATCTAAATATCTTAACTTATTTAATTCTTCTAATTTTATAAAATTTATTATTTATTCTATTAAAATATACATGGTATAGTGAACAAGAATATTGGATAAGTAAATAGTTCATTTTTGCTATTTATTAAAGTGAATATCATCAAAAGAGCAGTGGCATTTTACCCGGAATATTCTGGATCAGATGAGTAATTGTAACTTTTTTAAAAATTATAAATCATGATCCGAATGGTATTTCAAAGTTTTTGATTGAATCGTATACGCAGAAAACTTGAAAGTTTAAGTACAAAAAATATGAAATGAAAATATTAAAATTTAATACGAGTTTTACGGTTAGAAAATATCGTTGGCCAACTTTCCCCGACTCACAATAACATATACCTCTCTTGATTTTCAAATTCAATTAATAAGTGAATATGGAATTAAGTACGATTTCATTGAATGACAGACTAAACAAACAAAAAACGAAGTGGGAAAAATCAGATATATTTTAGTAGATAGGTAAGAGAAGAAGAAAATCATACAGAATGATATGCGAATCCATTAGATATTCTATTTATGAAATTGATAGTGAAGAAAAAATGAATGATCTTGTTCAATATTGAGTTGCACCGAGAAGTAAATTTGAATATATCAGAATATGTCGAGGTTACGATAACGTGATGAAAATGCACAATAAACCACTACAAATATATATTGTGAAATG
The DNA here is from genome assembly GCA_000484575.1 of Olivierus martensii. Lineage (NCBI taxonomy): Eukaryota > Metazoa > Arthropoda > Arachnida > Scorpiones > Buthidae > Olivierus > Olivierus martensii. The sequence continues at coordinate 4,937 of AYEL01067362.1, forward strand.
AATGTTTGTTTGATATATTTTCTTGAAAAACAGGACAAACAAATTACCCATCTGGGGAAAAAAGCATGAGAAAATAACAGCAATGCAATTAATTTACTTATTTTATTAGACGTTGAGGAAAGATAAGCAGAAAATTATGAATCGGCCCACTCAGTTCAATACTGTGATTCCTAAGGATACATTATCTCAATTAATGGAGAACGAATTTAAAAAAATGAGGTACTTGCAATTACCGTTATGCTAGAGAATATGTTTGCGAAAAGAAAAATAGGTGTGTACGACGGAGTTCGAGGGATAAGAATATGAGCAATGTGAAGAATTCGTGCGTGCATTTCAAAGCACTATATTTATGAAAAGTGAATCGACTAGGTTTAGTAAAGCAACAGCAATCAGTACAAACAATCAAGTTTAATGCTGGAATAATTTTGCTGGGGCTAGAAAGGGAATACTTTAGAAATTTAAATTAGAATTATCAATGCGGTTCAGTATGGAAAAATATATGATTTAATTCCCTAGTTAGGTTGAAATAGGATGATTATCTTATAACATTGCTTATAATCCTCCTTCACAAAAACAAAGTTCTCTAGTAAAAGAAAAATACTAAGCATGAAGAAAGTAAATAGAATATAAATAAAAACGGGTGAAAAACAACAGAGTGCTTATGATGGAAATGTGCAGAGATATAACAGAAATAACAGGAAAGACTAGATGAATGACTTGTGGCGTGTAGGATATGGATTCTAGGAGGCTAGGAAGTAGGACTGAAGATACTGATATTGGTAACTGCAACTTGTTCAGCTACATAAACGTAATTGAGCCGGACATGAGAGGGAAACTATGAGAAAATGTGTGTATTATAGTTGAATTTTAGAATGCTCAGCAAATAAGTGTGGAACAGGCTGAAATTGCAATTAATATATTGATGTTTCTTAAGAAAGAAGGTTGTGAACGGCATCATGAATGAAATGATGAAATATGATGGGAAGTTTGTTCCGGAATGAATGGAATTATTACGATGTTTTGGATGAAGGTGGTGTAATTCAAGTTTTTCAACTCTTGATGTGATTGTTCTGAACTATAAGAATAACAATAAGAGTTGAAATATACAAGAATTATAGAATATCAAAAGTAGTGAGCACAGATTACAAGCTATTTCGATAAGTACAATGTTTAAAGTTCTACATTGTACAATCGTGTATGATTATTTTAGAAAGTATGGAATAAAATGAAAGATATTGGATTGAATCCAATGTACGTTAAATAGGAGAATCATTTTGTATGCTTGAAAAGCAAATTTAAAATAGAATTCGTGAACAGCTTGTGGCAGAGAAACTGTTGAATAAAAAATTATGATTTTGTATGAGCAATAGAATAGAATAAACATTTATGAAGAAAATAATGATGACAATCCACCTGTTCAGATATTTAAAAAATGGAGTAAAATTTCAGATGAAATGAAGCGCATAACAGCAGACTGAATGTAGTTGAGATGTTACTTAATAATGTTGTGTTCTGAATAAAAAAAAAAGTGTGTGAGTGAAAAGTAGTTTGATTATTCCAATACGAAAGTCGGATTTAAAATGGATTCTTACTGCAGAGTATCGATAGGGGCGCTTGTATGCAGAATATATCGATTGTTTGAGCTGGACATGAATAAAAAGGATAATCTGCAAAGAATAATTGGTTAATATGCGAGGATGAATAAAGTGGAGAAAACGAGTAGTAGGCTGAATATGAGTATAAATACGGAAAAGCATCACAAGAAATCGATATAAAGGATAGAGATGAGGATATCTGGATTAAACTGATGTTTTGTTTCTGTACATTTCATCCTTTACTGATAATATTAAAGTGATTTTGATGTTAAGCCATCTGCATTATTTTGAATATTATTATTCTAATATTCAGATAATAGTTGATAAGGTAATGTGTTTGTATAATCCATTATAATATACAGTGGATTCCGCTTAATTGGGCCACCGATTAATTGGGGCTGCCGCGTAATTGGGCCAAATCTCAAAGAACGGATACCAAATATATACTAATACATAATTTAAACGCTTAATTGGGACAGTAATAGAAAAGGAATTTAGCAATTTGTGACATATTTTAGGGATTTTCGAAAATATGTCAACCAATTCTGATTAAGAGTCTACCAATACTATATTCTATACATAGCGATAGTCATTTATAGTGTCGATTTTATTTAAATTTTTTAAATCTATGCCAAGATGATGATTTTAAACTTTCAAGTAAAATTGCTTGGCTGGATAAAATTAAAAGCCAGTCATTTAATACAAAATGCAATTTAGACTCGCTGAAATAAACCAAAATCTACCATAGCGCGCCTCCTACAACAAGAAAATCATTTGCCTGAGGAGTGGGAATTACAGAAAGAAATTCCAGGAACATCCAAAAAAAAGCGTCATGGAAAGGATCCAGAAGTCGAAAAAGCATTAGATCAATGGTTTTCTATAGTTAATGGGCCAGGCGTGAATATCAGTTGCCCAGTGTTGAAAACGAAATCAGAGAAGATCGCTAAAAACCTAATAATTTGGTACCTAATTATTATTTTTTACAATATTATTTATTTACCTACAAACTAAATATTTTAGAATTTATTATTACTTCGATTAATTGGGATAGCCGATTAATTGGGCCAAAATGGCATAGTCCCAACGTGTGCAAATTAAGCGGAATCCACTGTATATTATTTGATATCTTTTAGATTTCTTACAAAAGGAGGAATATTTCAAACAAGGCTCTCAATTAGTTACTGAATATGTTCGATACTAAAAAACATTTTTTACAAGTTTTTATAAATTCTCAAAACTACACAATGCATAAATTCTCATCATTATTATTTTTATTCCGGTTATATCATAATATTGATTGTTAAAACAATATATGTGAAACTAAAGAAATATATATTCTTTAATTTTGCAATTACAGGGATTAAACAAATTTTAAATTTAATTAAAATTTTCAATTTTTATAATTCAGATTTTTTGTTCATATTAAATTTTAGCCAGCAGTCCAATTTTTAGCCATCTGTCTACATCGCTGTACGGAATTTCAACAATACGGGCTTTCAAAGCCGAAAGGAGTTTCGAGTATGCCTTTAATAAATACCAAAATAAAAATTCTTCATGTAAATTTCTTTCTCTATGTAGTATACTTTGGAGTGTTTCAAAAATACAAATCTCTTGCTTTCTACACATCGTTATTACTCTTGTAACCGTATTCAATGTATCATCATGTAAGTATTTAAAACTACAATTTATTTTAAAACTTCCGTTTTAATTTTTCCTCATAAATTTCAGCAATCACAAGTTCAGAAGTTGGTCTTATCATATCTTATTCTTTAACAATGATGGATACTTTTTTTATTTTATTCTATCAAATTGTTCTGGTAGAAGGACATGTAAGTTATTTTATCATATATCTGAAAGAATAAATGTGGCTAACATAATAAACTGTTATGTTACTTTGACTGTTGATACTAGTAATTTACTGTACAAATACATGACAATAAAATTTATTGCAAAAGTTTAATTGATAACTTATAGAGAAATTTAAATAATATTATTTAAGCATAAGTTTTAATATAAAACACTTAAAATAATAATTTCTATTTTAAAATCTCATTAAACTGCATTTAAATTACATCATTATATTAAAATATTTCTGCATTATGTATATAATAAATTTCATATTTACAGTTAATATCAGTTGAACGCATATTAAAATATAGTAAGTTATCCTCAGAAGCATCGCTGTCCTCATCACCTAACAAACAACCTCCTGAAGATTGGCCTCAGAAAGGAATCATTGAATTTCGTGATGTTTCATTACAGTATAAAGGAGATACCCAACTTGTTTTAAAAAATTTAAATTTTGTTATCAACTCTGGAGAAAAAGTATTTTGAGCTAGTTATACGCTTGATGTTTTATTTAAAATATGTTTCTATAATGTGTAGCATTTCTCTGTGTTTTTATTATTAGGTTGGAATTGTTGGTCGAACTGGAGCAGGAAAGAGTTCTATAATTGCTGCATTGTTCAGAATGGTGGAAACAACAGGAGTTATTACTATTGACGGAATAGTAACAAAAGACATTGGTTTACACGATCTTCGTAATAAAATATCAATTATACCTCAGGTAACTTTTTCACATTAAATTGTTTTATGATGCATATTTTATTCAGTATCTCGAAATATCGTTAGAGGTTTGCTCTATGTTTGCTAATTGAAAGTCATTTTGTAATTTAATTAAATCTATCTTTCTGTGACTTTTGTAATCTTCTTGATATGACTATTACTTGATATGATTATGCAATGTGTTATATTTTTGGCCATAATGCAATAATATGATAAGAAATAAATCCCAAATGGTTTCAGCATAAGTGATAAATTTATTCTTTTAAATTTATAGAATTTTAAGTAAACAGAAAAATATTTTTAAAAATAGATTAAAACAGAAATTTAATGTTTGATATACAAGATAATGTAAATAAAGGAAAAGATTATTTTAAATTATAACAAAAATAGATGAATCACATGTTTTATCCAAACTTTTCAACTAAAGTGCTTATGGAAAACTTAGAAAACAATTATCTCCTTAATAATGTAAACCTATGTATGACAGTTAGATTTCTGTCATATATCTGACGATATCTCTCAATCTGTTAATTATTAAGTAATCGAAATGAGATTCTGCCTTATGTCACTCACATCAAACTACTAATGATGCTGTTGGACAGCCTGGGCAGAAATCTCAAATATTTTCCAAGTCTTGAGCTGGATACTATCTCAAATTCTGTAGCTAATCGTAGTGTTTTCATATCTTCAGTCCTTATAATAAACAACAAAATCTGACTCTCTTTTTCTCTGCAGGGGATGTCTTCATTATAGAAGATTTTATGTTTATATATCGCTTAATAATGATAGAAAACATTAATTTTCCGAATTAATATACCTCAAATATAACTGCGATTAAGCGACATGCATATTATTTTATGTATATGTTACGTTAAAAGTGATTAATTAGTGATTATACATAATCGTCGGTTATTATGCAGAATCGCCAATCATCATGGTAAGTTTCATAAATTTCACTAGATTTCTCACTTTTACCGGCGATTTTACATAATTCCCCAACAGAAGTTGGTAAATTTGATAAATATGCCAGAAATTCTCACTTTTACTGAGACTATGTATAATTTCCAAATAAATTTAATACGTTTGATAAATATCGATGAATATATTATTTTTAGAGCGTTTTTGCTTAATTTCCAAAATATGATTCATAAATTTGATAAATATCATAAAATTTCCCATCTTTTTTGTTTAATTAATAATTTAATTATAGCGTTCTGTTGTTTCACTTTTACAACATCCGCTTAGCTGTCATTCATCTTTAACTTCAATTACTTATACCCCTTTCGGTACGTTTTGAACATCGTCTTCCGATTTTTGTGGTAAGTTGTTGCGATACCATCCCAAATACTCACACAGGGAATTATCTTTACTTGTCACTTTTACAGCATATTTAATCATTTTTCATAAATTCATATTTCCTCATTTTCAACTATTGTTAAAAAATCTCAATTTGTCATTCCGATCTCAATAAGATATATATACTTTTCTTCTTGTCATATACAAAAATATCGGACCTAGCGTGTTCAAGTTTTATTGACGTCTTTATCGTGTGTCATTTGCGATTATTTCATGAACCAAGTGAGATATTAATATCTTTGACCGCTTAAAGCCAAACTTATTACATAAATGACAATGAATGCAGCCTACTACTTCATTACTCGATAAAAATGCATTATTAATCAAATATAGCATCGAAGTCTGGCGGTTATGCATAATGTGCGGTAAATTTGATTAATTAAGTACGATTTATCATATTCACTACTTCGAACTGGATAGTATGCATAATAAACGGTAAATGTGATAAATTCACAACATATGAAAAAATTTATTACTTTTAACGAAATTGTTGGTGATTATACATAATATCCGCAATTATGCATAATCACAGTATTAATCACTTTTACCGTAATATGTACATTTAAACTTTCAGAACATTAAATTGAAATCTGAAGACTGCATGAAAATATTAAAAACTTTCAAAAGAACTGTTTATAAAAATATAAACCGTTCTTTTTGAAAAGAATTTAAAGTCAAGTAAATATTTTACATGTATCAACGCGAAGCAAAATATTCCTCAAATCTTATTTAATCCATTTTACATTAATTCCTACGGAAAAACTAGCTTCGATTTACGAACATTTCGGTTTACGAAGAGCTTCAGGAACGAAATAAGTTTGTAAACCGAGATTTGAGTGTATTATAAAAATCTTTGCCTAATCTTATTACTTCATATCATTTTTTCTTTGATATTAGATAACGATTACAGGTAGGCCTCGATTAGTGCGAATAATTGGTTCCACGAATTTCTCGCACTATTCGAAGTATTAACTATATGTAAAATATGGTAATTGGTTCTTGCTTTGTGAGATTCCGGCCATTAGCTAACCTCACGATGAATAACCACAATACTAACTTATTAGTTCCAGATAGAACTAATAAGCTAAGTTAACAAACCAATGAGAAATTTTTAACAAGTTTTCTATTTGTTTATTAACAGAATATGACAGCAAAAGATGATAAAAACAAATTTTTTTCACAAGTTTTATTTTAAATAAAGAAATCAGGTAATAAACAAAAGAAAATAAATAATGTGGGTAGCATAGCAGTATAATGGCAAATAATAGCTAACAGCAAAAAAGCTCATCTTTCTGGTGTTTCACCCCTGCAAAGCCAAGTCACTGTTCTTGGACTGCTCCTCGTTCGGTTTACTAACCGAAAATTAACGGTAATTTGTTAATTGACATCACAAAAGCAGGCGGAGCTTTGTTAGTAAGACTGGTCTATGCTTACAACTCGCACTAATCGAATATTTGCTCGCACTAACTGAAAAACGGTATCAATTTTATAAGTCGCATTATTCGAACTGGCACTAATCGAGGCCTACCTGTATTTAATTTGAAAATGGACAATATCTGAAATTCTGACAGCCATAAAGCCATCTAAACCTAACTCTGATATTAGTTCATATAGGGCAATAATTATTTTGTAAATAATGTTGAAATTTTTTTTAAATCATTCATTTTGCATGATGAAATTCTATTTATCCCAATCGACATTAGATATTATTAAATTTCATTGAATTTATATGAGAAAATTTATTTCAGCTGAAGTTTTGAAAACATGTACGAAATATAACTGTATTTCAGTATCCCAGTTATAAATTATATTTGCATCAAATATTATTTGTGGCTTTTTTTTTCTTAAATAGCTTTCCAGACTACGTTGATTAAACTGATTCTACACATAATAAAACTTTTATTAAAATTAAACAATTAATTACATCCAGAGTTACAGTTAAATATTGTTTTCTTTAATGCTTAAATATGTGAACAGATAGTAATAATAAAAGGTAATAATTGATATGTAAAATAGCAAAGGGATTATTTTTGTATAAAAATCAATATTAGGATGTTAGATATAAGAACTACATCTTCAGAATTTAATCATATTAAATATGCATTAAAATCAGAACAGAGTCTGATACCTAAGAAATTTTTTATGTAAAATATATATTATTATTCTTTTTATTAACCATACAATTCTCTGATTGATTTATTATGTATTTTACAAATGAGATGTACTGAAATTTGATTATATTATCCGTTAATTATTGCATGAAATATAATAATTAAATTAAATTATATGTAGGATCCATTGTTGTTTTCTGGTCCTCTCCGGAAAAATATTGATCCTTTCGATAAACACGCCGATGAAACTTTATGGAAAGTTATAGAAGAAGTAAGTTCAAATAATCTTTGTAGTTTTTGTTGTTCTACGTAACGTATATTTCTTTCACATCACGGAGAGGAATCGATTCCAGTTCTATTATCTTCAGTCCTATTCTAGAGAATTTGAGCCAAAATTGCTTTATTGTAAAATAATTCTTGTAGCTACTATATAAGTTTATAAGTATATAAGTTTATGATTCTTGATAGTTGTAAATCATAATAGAACAAATAAAGTAGCATTTGTTAATTAAAAATTTCAAATAGTAATTATAACCTTTTAATTTTAATTTATTAACTATTATACTCTTAACCTAAACGTAGAATATGCATTTGGCAATTTTAGGTGCAATTAAAGAATGCCGTTCAAAATTTGAAAGGAGGATTGGATGCCGAATTATCAGAAGGAGGAAGTAATTTTAGTGTTGGTCAACGGCAATTGATATGCTTGGCTAGAGCTCTCCTTCATCAGAATAAGATTCTTGTGTTGGACGAAGCCACTGCATTCATTGATAAGGAGTACAGTATTTATTATTAGTAGGAGTAATTTATTATTATTATTAATGTCTTAAATTTGCGGCCATTTTTATGTACTGATTCTTTCCTTTCGTAGTTTCTTAAAGTATAAGTAAACTTTTATTACTTCGTTTATATAATACTAGAAATTACCCGCACATATAAATGAGCGGAAATATAATCTTGTGATTTAATCTTAAAATACTGCATATAACGACGAAAAACACCTCCAAACTCGTGTAGGGAATCTATCGACGAAGTAAAATAGCATCCACTATTATGTTACAACGCCATCTGCGAATTCTGTCTGTTTAGAGGAACTACAATTTCAATGTAATTTTTATTCTTTAATTTTTAAGTTTTTAATAACAACAAATAATTTCTCTGTCGCAGACATCCAAAAATCAAATTTTTCTAAAGATACCCTATTTATATAAATTGGTATAGTAGTTCAACCGAAAAAGAGACATCCAGCCATATTTGACTATTCATATATATGATGAATTTGTTGAAAATAAAATAAAATTTATCGCGACGACTGAAAGAATCTCTCACTGATTAAGAATTTGAACATTTTCTTCGATAAGTGCTTGATATTAATAATTTGTGTACTTATAGGAATTACACCTAGCCCTCGATTTGCACGGCACTCAATTTACACGGTTTCGCTTTTACACGGTTTTTAAATTAAAACAAAAAAATTTTTTTGGGTTTTATTTTGATTGTTTTGCATTATGCCATTTATAAATTATTGTCACGTTTGTGACAATAATTTATAAATGGCATAATGCAATCCAGAGTTTATATTGTCACGTTTGTGGGTTTACGAGTTCGTAGAGATTAATAAAGAGTGAATACAACTATATTTCGTATAGTTCAATTTATTCACATAAAACAAAATAATCTTGTTTCACTATAACTAAAGTCAATACAAAATCCGATAATTATCTCATACAACACTAATATATGTCTTTAATTCAGAATAGCTCACAGTTCTTCTTAGTCCACTTTCGCTTTCATAATTTATCACTTACTATTAACTTTTACTGTCAAAGTCTCGCAGTTCAACTAAACTCAACTCACACTTGCAGCTCGTCTATTTATGTTTGAATGCTTTTATTGTTTTTATTTGTACGGGATATTGTTAATTTATTTTTTGTACTGTATTCAATGTTAATATTTATGTTTTCATTTTCAAAAATAAATTGAAAAAGTATAAGCGTTTGTTTTCATTTTCAAAAATAAATTGAAAAAGTATAAGCATTAAATTTGTCTTCTAAAATTAATGAATCCATTCCCTTTTTTCTTTTAATCCTTACCTCATTTTACACGGTTATAAAGAACATATCCTTGACTTTTCATTACTTCTATAGATTGATTTACACGGTTTACAGTTTAATTGAACATATCCTTCTATTAGATTTGATTTACACGGTTTGCAGTTTAATTGAACATATCCTTATATTTTGTATGAATTCTGCGTCTCGTTTAGCACGGTTTCGATTTGCACGATTTTTCCAGGAACGTATCTACCGTGTAAATCGAGGGCTGAGTGTATATTTGTAATAGGATATATACCTCTAGCAGTGCCGGATTAAGCTAGTGCGGGGCCTATAGCATATGTTAAGAAAGGGGCCCTATATTACAAAAACAATAAAACAACGCAAATATATTTGAACACAGATTTTTAAATTGCATAGTAATTATCGTACACAGTCAACATTAAAAATTAATTTTTCTACATTTAGCATGAGCAAATTTGTTGATGATATAGGACAGGGGTGGGCAAAAGGCGGCCCGCGGGCCGGATCCGGCCCTCAGAGGCATCTTATACAGCCCGCCTCATAAATTAGAACACATTACAGTTTCAAGACCCACATTTGTAAAAATTCTACTAGAAAAGAAAAAATAAAATAATGGATACTTTGTAGTGTAAAATAATGGATACTGTTACATTTCAATTTTTATACGGCCCGCTGCATTCTGAAGATTGCTAATCCGGCCCTCGGCAGAAAATAATTGCCCACCCCTGATATAGGAGGTATCCATTTCACGCAAAGTTTACGTTCAGAGTCACACTAAGTCATCTTCTTATGCTCTTTCTCTCAAAAGTTCGTGAAATTAAATGTAAAGACACTAAATATGGCATAAATCACATTACCATTAGTTTAACACTCATATTAGATGATCAAAAAATTATGTACATGTTTATTGGAATGGGGCCCCTAAAAGCGCGGGGCCCGTAGCAAATGCTACTTTTGCTACTATGTTAAGCCGACACTGACCTCTAGCAGATATGGTAGAAATAAAACGGTGAATAAAAATATTTTATCAGAGAAATTTCATATTTCTATATCGTAACTCAGAATTTTACTATTCTTTCAAATATCTTAAACATTGGTTTCACTATTTGTTTAAGAATGTTTACAAAATCCTTCGACATGAAATTGTTTACTATTTCAGCCAATTTATAAGCAATCATCTTAAATTATTCTTTTAATTTCTTTTTGTACATGGATATTGGCAATTAATATTCAAAAATATTTAGTACATAATGCATACTAACATTTATTTTTACAGTGAAGTTCTCATTAAATAAATTACAAGATCATAATTTCATAATCATAATTCATAATGATTATAAAATTATCCAGCATTTCAGTTTTCATAATTTTCCAGCAATTAGAGAATAACAATATTGCAAAACTGGTGAAAATTGTCATCTTTTGGAGATGATTATCTTGCAATCAGCAATATTATTTTAAAATATTTTCAAAATTTATAAATAATATATCGTAGTTCTTTCGTGAAAATTTCTAAAATATTTTTATAACGATTATAATGTGATTGGTAAATAAAATCCGATAAATATCAATGATTTGTAAACAAAATTTTTCTTAAGTTGCACTTTTCTACTTAATAACATTATACATGATTCATTAATGCTAAAAAAATTGAGCTGTCAATGGTATAAATGCGGATTTCATCTGAAATATTAATAAGGTTAACATCATACTATTCTAATTTTATAAAAATATAAATAATATTTATATAAATTCCAATATTTTCTTTCAGAACAGATTCTTTAATCCAGAAAACCGTACGTGAAAAATTTGCTTCCTCGACCATTCTTACTATTGCTCACAGGTTACAGACTATTATGGATTCGGACAGAGTTATGGTATAAATATTTTAAACAATCTTTGGCAGCCAAAATACAGTGGGTGGCCAAATTATTATACTCAACAAAATTTATATAAATATATTAGCTTTGTTTTACAAAATCTTTTATGTATTTAATCTAAAACTCAATATTGCGAAATTATATCATTTTTAAGGTATTTAGGAAGAAAAATAAAAGATAAAAATCCAGTTTAGCTACTTTATTGTCTATTTATAACCTAAAAGATATAATTATTCACTATTTAATAAATCCACCCTTAGCATCAATAATGACTTTAATACGCCATGGCACGCTTATGATGCATCACTTCGCCACTTCTTATATCTCTAGATTGTCGTGCTAGACTTTAATAATTTTTTCTATCAATTCCCTTTAATTACTAATGATTTTTCTTTGGAAATTCTCTCTTAAGAACTTCCAAAATGTTCTCAATTGAATTCACGTTGGGAGAGTTCCCTGTTGCAGATTTGGCGTTATGATAGAGTGCTGAATCATGCATGAATGTAAAATCATTATTTGGGAACAACTCCGTTACTTGAGGAATTAGTCTTATCTGCTGTACGTTCAAATATTGTTCCTGATGCAGGGTGCCTTGCACAATATATTAACTCTCAGTATCTTTGGAAATGGGAGAACTGTATAATTGACCATATCACAGAAAGAGGATTGTTCCACAATGCAGTCTGCATGGTATTTTTCATTAACTCGAGGTTGAACAAACTCTGTCTTGTCTTAGAGAATCTGGATATATGATTCATCTGAGAAACAAATTAGCAAACAATATTTTCTTAGTAATCTATTTATTTCTTCATGTTTTGTTAATGTGTTTATGCTCTACCAACCTTGCCCTAGTCTTCTTTTGTCCAATGAAGGTACTTTTTAGCAAAAGCTATTCTTTTTTGCTTCATTAGGGGCATCAAATTGGGTTTCTTTAATAGCTGGCAGCATGAATCCCATTTCTGCAGATCTTGTTCTCAAAATTCTTTCAGATAAAAGGATTCCACTATCTTTGAAAATTTGTTTTATCATCTTTAGTGGTTTTTGATGGTTTTGTAATGAGACCAGACGAATCTCTCTTCCTGTCCTCAGTGTAGTAATATGTTTTTGCACACATTTAACCACTCTATTTGTTTCTAAGGAGATTTTGGCTGGAGTTTCTGATTTATATTGCAGATTGTTGATTGGGAAATAGCTTATAAAACCACAATTTCATGCTGTATGTATTCAGTGTTGAAATATCGTGACAATTTTTGCTTTTTTTATGGTGTGAAATCAGTAGCTTCCCTATATCTTTCAATAGATTAGATTCATTAATTTCACACTCACACAAAATATAAATCATGAAAAAATTGAATAAAGTCACTTATTTAATATTGAAAGAAAAATATACAGTAAATATTAACTTGATCAATGAAACCAAAGAACAGTAACTGAAGCATGCAATGCTAATATGTTGCATTTCACTGTTTCTGGCTTTATTGAATAATATAGTATTTTGCCAACATTATCGAAAAATACTAGATAATAACTTTTCGATACACACTAATTTACAAATACAAAAAAATTAAAAATACTCAGCAAAAACTAAATTTTTTGTTGTGAGTATAATAATTTGGCCACCCACTGTACTTTCTTTTATCTTTAATGGAAATTTTTCATATAATTTCCTGCAAATTTCAAATTTTCAGGTTTTAAGAGATGGCATCATTGAAGAGTTCGACAATCCATATATTCTGCTACAAAACTCAAACCGTATTTTTTACCATATGGTAAAAATGACAGGAAAAGAAATGTCGAAACATCTTTACATTGTCGCCAACGAAAAGCACATAGAAATGAAGGACGAAGCTCAATATTCGAGAAAAAATGAAAAATTTACTGAACTGAATTTTTCTGGAGGAGATACTAAAATTAATGAGCAGGATATAAGCTTCTGTGAAGTGAACAATCTTCGGAATAATTTCAATGAATGTTGTGAAGATACAAAGATGTGACAAAACTCTCATGAGTTTTCAAATATGCATTGATAGTTTTCTTTAATTTTTTTCAATAATCAAGTATTTCAGAAGTTAGCTTATTTTATTCTTTAAATACTTTTTTGGATAAATAACAATAGCTTTACAGCTTTAAATATAACATCCAAATTAAAATAGCAATTTGTTTTGAATGGTAAAATACATTTAATCATTATTTATGGTGATTAAATGTATCTTTACCTCCACGTTCGGATACAAAGGAACAAAAATTATGCATGAGAAGTAGAAAATCATAGAAAGATATTGGTAGAAAGAAGTAAATATCCAGTCTAGACCAAAGAAAAGAAGGTGATGTGTTAACATTTAAGTGTCTGAGATTTGTTATAAATTAAATGGTGAGACGAGATTTGTTGAGGTAGCCGGACCATGATTATTGGCTAAGTATTTCTAAAAAAATCTTAAGACTATATTTTTAGATTTTTGTGAGAATAAGAACAAACCTTTAGAAAAATAAGCCCTATATATTTTTCACTAATTCGTTGATAGAAAAGTGCATAGGATACTAAAAGTTAGAATCATCACCATCTCCTATGAATGGAGAACTGACTACTTGGAAAGTTGTCCTTCCCTCACAAGAGATTTCTTTTTGTTTTCTTGTATAAAGAAATTACACTAATCACTATTGAGAAATGTGAGCTGAAACATCAAAAAATTATAACAGTTTTCAATGAATCAATGCTACCATATGTAGAATGCGACAAAATAAGTTTTGGCGTTCGTTTCTATCAATCCTAGCCGATAGGGAGCCAAAAGTAGAAAAAATTCTTCACCAATAGTGATAGAAACGGAGAGTATGCAAAAATATATTTTCATTTCCATTTAGTTTCATAGACCGAAGCATTTGACTTCGCATAAATAGCATGGAAAAATTCCTATACTGACGTTTTAGTTATCAATTCAGGCAACAAAAATAATCAAAAATATATAATAACTTGATATAAATCGAAATTGTTGCTAGCGCATTTATATCATCATTACACGCTCTTATACAGGGGTGCACAGACCTGTTAAGACCAAGTGTCGCATGGATTCACTGTAACTTATAGGAGGGCCACGAAAAAAAAAACACGAAAATTATATATGATATGATGTTTATTAATTAAATGTTACAAAGAAACGTAATCAAAATTAAAACATTTTTAATGGGATGCGTAGTATTGTATTGATTAACAATATTTTTTATGTTGGGTTCAATATTTGTAGTAGCCAAACAGAAAATTAATAAATTATAAATAAAAAAATGTTTATTATTACAAATATGATTATTATTTTTTCATTATTGTTTAAAAACATTATTATCGAAGGCTGAAAACGTAATTTCACTTCAGAAAAATATTATTTGAAAATGTATTGCTCAAAACTACAAATAATATTTCATTGATTGTGTGACTTGTTAAAATAACACATGATGGGGCGGGCCGCCAAAAAATCAAAGGAGGGCCGTGATTTGTGCATATTTGGTATAGACTATACTACAAATATAAAAATCTTAAGATATAAAACTCGAAATTAATTACGAATATTGCGTAGGGTGGAAATAGAACATTCTTCTATCCTGGTAACAAGTCTATCAAGCGGTCGATTTGCCGTCATTTTTGCGAATTCATATTTGTATTGCAATTACCGTATTTGCCGGCGCATAAGACGCACCCTCTTTTTTATACACATTTTTGAAGGATAAAACTTTATTACTGATCATTATAATGAATTTACAGTATTTTAAATATAAAGTAATACAAACAGCAAATACTTTCTGCAAATACCCAATCTACCTGGGAAAGAACACCTTTTAATCTTCTTCGTCAAGACCCAGACACTCATCTCCAGAGTTAAATGAAGAGTCACTTGAAACCTCTTCTAAATCAGCATCTGAGTCCTCATACAACAAATTGTCCTCTGTACCATCCATTGCATTACTAATGCCACATTTCTTAAATGATTTAACCACTGTCTCTGTTTTCACAGCATCCCATGAAGCTTTGACCCATTCACAAACTTGAGAAATGCTAGGCCCAGCTGTGATCGTCGATGAAAGCGCATGCGCATTCATTGAACTCTACGTAACTAATATTCCCACACTCCGCAAGGAAACAAGAAAGAAATCGCATAACTCCGAATAGAGGAAATTTCCAGAAATGAATGTAATCAAAAACTGAGTATCGGCGTATAAGACGCACCCCGTTTTTCAGACCTATTTTCAAAGAAAAAAAAGTGCGTCTTATACGCCGGCAAATACGGTAATCACATTGTAACAAAATATTGCTGTAAGTTACCAGTCCAAAATAGTCCTCGACTGAAAAAGGATCAGTTTGAGACCAGCTTTTATAAGTCGCATTTGATTAGAAATGCACAAAATTTTTGAATTTGTCACTACTATTATTTACTTGGACAATATACATTATAATAAAAATATAAAGAATATGAAATACAAGAACTGACACAAAAGAGGAGGCTTTCTATACATCAGATCATTCGAGCGGGGATTAAAAACGTATTCTAGCGCTTCCGGTATCCGACTGAATGATCTGATATATGCATTGACAGTCAGAGAATTTACTGATTATATCATCGTCTAGGTAGGCAAAGTTGTAAATAAAGTAGTAGTTGTAGGTTTAGGTTAGGTTAGTTAAGCCGCCATAACCTCAAGGGATATTCTGTATCTGGTGGCGGCCACTTATAGAGCCTCATCACAGGCTGGCCAACACCCTTGATGGGGTCAATCGGATGGTTGATGGATGGGGTTCAACAGACGGGCCCGGGCCCCTCTTGAAAAACTAGAAGTGTGGGATGCGGATTTGAACCCGGATCCTTCAGGGTGGTAAGCGATAGCTTTACTATGCAGACATCCGGCCGACATAAAGTAATCGTAAATCGAGGATCACTTATATACCTGATGTTAGATATAAAAGAACTGAAACCAAACTAATTAATTTGATAGTCGGCCGGATTGGACTGCGGTCCGATTCAGTCCAAATACGAGAGTGTTTTTGCTAACGAGTGTGCTATTTTAGAAGAACTGAAACCAAACTAATTAATTTGATAGTCGGCGGATTGGACTGCGGTCCGATTCAGTCCAAATAAGAGAGTGTTTTTGCTAACGAGTGTGCTATTTTAGTATTGCGTATATTAATTTCTTTTGCTTGTACTCGTGAGCTGTTTTTCTCTCAGACTTCGGAAAGTAGCTGCTGAACCTCCCCGCGGTGCAGTCCGTGAGTAGCCTAGTTGGGCTGGGAACTTCCCCCTCTAGGTGAAACTAATCAGCAGCCGCGTTTATTCTTCCCTTCAGTTATGGAAGACATGGAATACTCGGCGGAGAAGAGCGCTCCCAAGAGAAAAAGGGAGCAAGAAGACAGTGATGAAGAGTGTGTGCAGACGGAAAGTCACCGTCTGCAGCTTGCAAGAAGTTTGCAAGCAGATTTAGTTTCTTACTTAAAGGACAATTCTGGTTCCCGAATGGGAACCAAGGAACATTTTAACTTTATAACTGAAAAAGTTAATCAGTTAGTGCTTATCATTGAGGACCAAGAGCGGTTCAACCACTCCATCAAGACGATGGAGGATAAACTGGAACAGGTAATCCAGCAAAGAGTGCCCGCATCTCCAACCTTTGCCGCTGTCGTCTCCGGAGGTCAGAAAGCGAGACCGGCAAAGAAAGAAGTAGTCATAATTGAACCGACTAATGATCAGCAAGATGCTGAAGCCACAAAGAGGATACTGAAGGAAAAGATTAGTCCTTCAGCCCTCAAGATCGGAGTTAAAAGCCTTAGAAAGATTAAAAAAGGTGGTCTTGTCGTTGAAGTAGCCCACTCAACTGACAAGACAAAGTTGACTACTGCCATTCAAAGCATACCCGAACTTAAAGCCCGAGACCCTAAGCCAAGGAGACCAAGGGTGATTGTTATTGGTGTTCCAAGGAACATAACTAAAACTGACCTCCCAACTCTGCTCTATGAGCAGAATGAGGAATTACAAAGTATGTACACCACGCTGGACAGCTTCTCCCAGCAGTGCACTCCAAGGTTCCAATTAGGCAACAAGGCCAAGGACACTTGTAACTGGATCCTGGAGACTTCCGGGAAGCTTCACGGGACTCTGATTAAAATGAAAAGGCTCAACCTGGAATGGGTTAGATGCCGAGTAGAAACTTTTATTTCTATCCTCCAATGCTACAATTGTTGCAAGATTGGTCATCTTGCCAAAAACTGCAGCGAGGCGAAACCCACCTGCAGTCAGTGTGCGCAGGCTCACAGATTCAAGGACTGCCCTAACAGGGCAACCTCAAAGGTGTGTAAAAACTGTCAGCGGGATAAACATCCCGACTGCCAGCATAATGCGTTTGACAGGAAGTGCCCATCCTTGCAGAAGATGAGGACATTTTTAGCAAGCCGCATAGACTATGGAGCAAACTAGCTCAAGTAATTCTCCAAGGGATTCTATATTGAAGATCGTTCAGATCAATCTCCAGAAATCTATTGCTGCGACTTCTTCCTTCTGCCAATTGATGGACAACCATCATGTTGCTCTTGTTCAGGAACCTTATGCAATCCAGAACAAGATTGCTGGACTCAGAAACTGTTTCCACACTGTCTGCAGTTCCAGTGGGAAGCCTCTGGCAGGCATTATTATTAATCTGCCCGATGTGGCAATCTGCCACCACACAGACGTGAGCACAAACTGCATTGTCTGTATTGAAATGCAGACTAATGTCTCAAACATTGTACTTGTGAGTGTATACCGCCCGTTCAGTGAGGAGCTCGCTCCAACTGTCATCCAGTTAAAGAAGATAGTGGATAAATTCCGAGGAAAGAGGATCATAATTGGTGGTGACTTCAATGTTCACTCGTCAGTCTGGGGTGATCCCAACGACGACGCAGATGCGGATGACATCTTGGAACTAATGCACGAGGAAGATCTCTTCCTGCTCAACGATCCTAACTCGGCACCCACCTTCAGTGGCCCAAGAGGCCAAAGCTGGATTGATCTCACAATCTGTAATGGACCGATTCTCCCGTTTATTCACAACTGGCAAGTCTCCGACGAGGATTCTCTCGGTGACCACTCAGTTATTCTATATGAAATACACTCAAGCAGAACTAGGAGCGAAAGCAAAAGGGGCTTTGCCCTAGCAAAGGCCGACTGGGGAGGCATCTCGGATGACCTGGCCCAGGCCACCGAGTGCTTCCACCTTGAAGCAGCCTCCTCCAGAGAAGAGGCCATAGAGTGGAGTGACAAGATCATTGACAGTATTAATTCGATCCTTCACGCAAGGATCCCTAAGAAACGTGGTGACTCTAGATCCGTGCCCTGGTGGAACCAGGACCTGACATTTCTGAGGCGAAACAACAATCGTCTCAGACGGCAGTACCAAACTGCAAGAGACCCTGATTCACGAGCCCACAAGAAACAGGTCTATCTGAACTTCCAGGCTCATTATAAGAGCAAGATCAAACAGTACAAACTGGCCTCATGGCGTGATTTCTGTGAACTTGACCGTAAAAACCCGTGGGGTTTTATTTACAAACTGAACACAGGGAGGATCAAGCAAAAGTCGATCTTCCACAGTTTGCAGACCTCCACCGGATATAGTGGAGACTTTGAGCAAACAGCTCACATACTTCTGGATAACTTCTTTCACTGCGACAATGCAGAAGAGGATTCTGACCTTCAAAGGCAGATCAGAGCCAAGCTCCGGGAGGACTATCAGGCAGAAGATGATCCTCTCTTCTCTCGTGAAGAAGTGCAAGAGAGCATAGGGCAACTCTCCAGGCATAAGGCCCCCGGAGAGGACCTTATTACAACGGACATTATCCGGAAACTTTGGGAGATCTGTCCGGATGATCTCGTTAACTTATTTAACATGTGCTTAAAATTTGGAATCTTCCCCAAACAGTGGAAGAGAGCATGCCTTGTGATCATTCCGAAAGGCAAGGACAAGGATCCCTCTGATCCCAAGAGTTATAGACCAATCAGCCTGTTGTCCTGTCTGGGCAAGGTCTTGGACAGACTGATGATCCAACGGATCAATTGGCACATCGAGCACAATCGATGTCTGAGCCCAGTTCAGTATGGGTTCCGACCCCAACACTCGACTGAGGACGCAATTCTGAAAGTGTTGCAAGATATCCGGGACACGCAGAATGCTGCAAAATTTGCAGTTGGAGTCAGCCTCGATATTCGAGCGGCATTTGACCGGGCCTGGTGGCCCCTCATTCTTTGCCAACTGAGAAAGTACCAATGTCCTCGGAATCTGTACAATCTTGCTAAGGACTTCTTCTCTGAAAGAGAAGCTTACATTGACTTACCTGGACAAAAGGTAAGGAGAAGACTAGAGCGAGGATGCCCGCAAGGCTCTATTTCGGGCCCCTCCTTTTGGAATATTCTCTTTGATTACTTGTTGAAAAAGGACCTAGGTGAACATTATAAAGTGACAGCTTATGCTGACGACACGTTTATTGTCTTTCCAGGCAATTCACGTAGACAGGTGGAGGAGCGTGGAAACCTGCTCCTTCAGAGAATCACTGACTGGGGAGCCGAAGGTGGACTCACCTTTAATGCCGGTAAATCGGCTTTCATGATATTTGCATCAAAGTTCTGCAGTGACTTGAGAAAAAGACCGCCCGTTCTAAAAATGCAGAACCAGAAGATCCCATTCGTTACTTGTCTCAAGTACCTGGGAGTGTCTCTGGATAACAGACTTTCATGGATTGAACATGTTAGATCCATTAAGAATAAAAGTAACAGCCTCTTTCTCCGACTGGCCTCAGTGGCCCGCTCCAGATGGGGGCTCGGTCCCGAAGCTATGTCAGTCATATACAAGGGACTTTTCATCCCTATAGCCACATATGCAAGTGCTGCTTGGTATCAAGCAGCAAGCAACAGTAAGCAACGACAGATGCTGCTGTCGGCTCAAAGAACGGCAGCCCTCAGGCTAGTACACTGCTACCGTACAGTTGCAACGGACGCACTTCTGGTGCTCACTGGACTGCCGCCAATTGATTTGGTTATTAAGGAATGTGCTTCCAAATCACTGGCCAAGAAGGGTAAAATCGAAGAGAGTTATCTCCCTTCGGTAAACAAGTTGGATAGAAACATTAACTATCTGGATCTCCCTGAGCACTATCTCCGCTCAGGGATTAGTGTCAGTGTGGGGGAACATAGTTTCCCCATTCACATCTATACTGACGGTTCGAAGATGGACACTGGAGTGGGAGCGGCCTTTGTGGTATTTCAAGATTGCAGGGAAATATTCACTGGCCTTTTCAGACTGGAACATTACTGTTCAGTGTTCCAAGCAGAGTTGCTTGCCATCTGGGAAGCAGTAAAGTGGTGCATAACTCTTCCTCCAAGCCTCAGGGTGCTCATTCACTCTGATAGCAAGAGTGCCCTCGATGCACTCCAACAGCGATCCTCGCTTAATAACTTGGTACACAGGATCAAAGAGACCCTCAGGTATCATAAAAAGCAATTCGAGATTTCTTTCACCTGGGTCAAGGCTCACCAGGGAATTGCGGGAATTGAGAGAGCAGACGAATTGGCGAAGAGGCCATTGAGAAAGAAACGATCGACTTTGATAGAATGCCACTCAGTTTCCTTTCTCAGCAATTGAGGGAACAGACTCTTGATGAGTGGCAGACAAGATGGTGCCATTGAGAAAGAAACGATCGACTTTGATAGAATGCTACTCAGTTTCCTTTCTCAGCAATTGAGGGAACAGACTCTTGATGAGTGGCAGACAAGATGGAATGATAGCGACAAGGGCAGGCACACCCACGAGCTCATTCCAAATATTAGAGAAAGGCTATCTGAACTAGATTGGCTCCCAAACA
>AYEL01067363.1:0-43747 GCA_000484575.1 Olivierus martensii
GAAATTTCGCACAAACCCATGTAGTTCTTGCAGGAAAGCACTTAGTTTATATCAACGATCTGAAAAATCACTGTCATCTTACGTATATGTCAATAAGGCCAATCGAAAAATCTTGTGCAATTATTTCATTAAAATCAAACTAGTGTATAATAGTTTATGACATAGCTACAAAGCTATCTCATAAAATATTATTCTTATTTTCATTTTAGTTGAGAGCGTTGGGGGCCACAAAAAATCACATTGAGGGCTGCATACAGCCCGCGGGCTGCCAGTTTGACACCCCTGCTTTATAACATAGAATAACTACAATTAAATTACCTCATATGATTTTCAATGAAACAAAAATTAAAAATGTTTTTTATACTAATTTATATACTCTTGTTTATATATTTGTTTGATATATTTAAATTAAATTCTGAATTATTGGCTATATTTAAATATATTTTATTGATAGAACTGTAATCAATATATTACTATTTTCAGCAACTGCATGGATCACAAGAAAATTTCCTGAAAGTTACAAAGATGAGGTTTGTAATAATTTTTTGAATTCAATACCATTGTAATTTTAAGTTTAGTTAACTGTTTTGAAACTTGAATAATTTGAAAGTAATTTTAATGTCAAAATAAAAAAAAATATCAAAACTCACTTAAATTTTAAGTTAATATACTAATAAGTTATATAAGTTATCTATATTACAGAATTTAAACCTTGTATTATCAACTTTTAAGTTTATACTACAAGGTTTAAATTCTGTAATATAGAGGCAATCCCTGACATACATACATTTATATTTATTTAAATTTCCTAATTTACAAGAAAACTATACTGATTAAAATAGATAAAGCTTTGATGCAGAAATTTGAGCATTTTTCTTCTAATTTTTTCATTTACTAAATGTGTGTGTTTTATGTGCTGGTTAGATTAGTTTTAATTAACAAGATAGGCTCAGACTTGAAATTCTTCTGACAAACTGAAATTGTGGGAAATTTTAAATATGATTTATTTAAATAGACCATCTACACTGTAGGCGGCAACACCTCCGTCTTTGGTATTAGTTAGACAGAAGTCAGCTGTCATCATAGAGAAGCACTCGTGCCATATAATTGCTGCATTCTTCAATGTAATAACAACACAAAAAAATAAAAGACTTCAGTTTCATTTATTCCCTAAAAATAGTAATCTAAAAAAATGTGGAGTATCGCTATTAAAAGGCAGTATTAAAGCATACCAATGTTTGCACTTGCATTCTCGCAACACTGATTATTACACTCCATCGAAAACAACAGGTTAGTTACAATTATTACTTTTTAATGTTATAAATTTTGATATAAGAAACAGAAATTATTAAACATATCTATTTTAAAATATAGGTCTGTAATTAATGCTTCAATCAACTTCAGTGTTTGCTGAAAAACAGATTTTGACCTCTCTCTTTGCTCGATGTGGCTGATATTTCTTCAAACTAGTTATGGATTGTTGAAAGGTTGAAATTATTCAAATGTTTCCTTGATATTACGTTTATTGTGAAAATCTGTTCAGATGATGAAAACATGATTGATGCTCTCTAAATGTTTTGACACAACTAAACTGTGGACGAGATCATGTTTTTGCCATGCAGAAAATCTGAAATTTAATACAAATTAAATGTAAAAAATAAAGTAGCAATTATGAGCATACTTAAAATGTACTATTAGAGCAATGCATTAATATTATAGAAAAGTTAACAGCAATGTAAACAGATTTAAAAGGTTAGTAAGACAAGTGTCTGATACATCATAAGCATTCTTGATGAATAATGGCAGCATGCATTAAATATCTAAAAAAAAATTAGATTTTGTATAGTGTAAATTTTAACGTCGGGAAGTTTAATTTAGAAAACCAATCGAGAATAAAATTATATATAAATATAATCGATTACTCCATTTGAAACGATTCCATATGTTTTATTATCGATTTTTATTTTTAGAATTTAGAAAATCAATTAATAGATCGGATATGGAATATATATACACGACAGTTCACTTTTTTTTTATTTTGATGAAAATCCTTGTGAAGCTGGACATATGTTTTTTTTTTTTTACTTTTATGTAACATATATTTGTACTGGTGCCAAGTTTAAGTCCAAATTCTTCTGAGAATTTCTCTCTTTTATGTATAAAAGTTAAATTTTACTTACACTCAGAACAATGCCTAGATAAAGCTCATACAGTATTTAAGAATGTTGTTAACTTTTTTTTCTTTTCTAATTTTTCAAATCTTGATTATTATTATATACCGAGAGACCTATTTATTTTTTTAATAGTCTCAGAAACCGTAAAAAGCTCATACAATATTTAAGAATGTTGTTAACTTTTTTCTTTTCTAATTTTTCAAACCTTGATTATTATTATATACCGAGAGACCTATTTATTTTTTTAATAGTCTCAGAAACCGTTCGATAAAATCCTGAATATATACTGAGAACGGTTTTCAGAATAAATATTTTTTTCAGATTCTATTGAACTCCTGTTAGAATCTTAAAAAAAAACTAACCATTTTTTCTCCTTTTTTTAAAGTCTAAAGAAAATTTGGCTCTATAGAATGATGATAAATTTTCGTGAGGATAAAATACATATTTAATGTTTATATAACAGTGTTTGCATATATATATATGTTGCGGATAAACAAACGGAGAACGGTTTCTCAATCGTTAAAAGTTATATCCTCCACTAATGCTAGAATTAGGTTGCATGTTAATACAGTACTCTTAAGATCGGATAAGGTAGCTGCAGAAATTAATTTCCTTTAGCGTAAATGCATATGCAAATGATGTTCACTTCGTTATTGAAGAATTTAATACCCGCACATACGGACGAAACCATTTAATTTGTTCTGTGGCAATACTAATTTCCAAGTTTCTAACTTTTATTCGAAACCTCTAAAAATATCAAATTACAGCAAATAGATTCGTAAAAATAAATGGATGAAAAAGCGTTGAATATTTATGAATAAAAAAAAAACAAGAAAGATACGTAACAATGGAAAAAAAACGTAACAATCGCTTTAAAAATGTAGTTTTTGCATTGTTTTTATTGGCAAGGTCGTAATTGTTCTTTCTTTGGATTGAATATTATTGTTTTGGTTCCTGGCTATTGTTCCGACTCCTTTGTTCTATTGAGTAACGAAAGTTGTAGCTTTTAATTCTATTGATTGGCTCATAAATGGATTTAATGAATTATTTAGCCGCCATTTCTTATACACAAGTGCAATAGGTAAAGCCGGATTGGCTTTCGATTTTTAGTAGACTAAACACATTTTTTGTTTGGTCTATCTACGCGTACAGATAAAAATACTTATAGTAGATGATTGGCAAAATATACGTTTCACATCCTATAAAGTTTGATTTGTCATGATGTTAGGAAACAGATGTTTTGCCTCAGCGAATTTCTAAGGCAAGACAGCCGGTTTTGTTCCCGAACTCCTCTTTTTTTTTTTTCTTCTTCTTACCCATTTTTGGACATGCTATTAAAGAAGCTGTCTCAACTGACTGTCGTTCTTTTATAATAATCATGATTGCCCGAAACCTCCTCCCCAAAACGCGGGATAAGACGAGCAATGGGGGTCTTTTCCATTCTGAGCAGGTGGATAGTTACTTGAATTACTTGGTGTGATGGATTCTGGGCATCGCTGCTATCGATCACCACTCACGACAATAATTGTCTGGTTTCTGTCGGTTCGACTTATAGGTCATAAACATTGTCTCTATAAATAGGCCACGTAGTAATGCAAGTTTTAACTTATGAACTCGGTTTTCTACAAAGATGACTTTCCATCAATAGTTCGGCGACCTTTCAGTGAACCACACATCAATTTTATTTTATTTTTTCGTTCTTATTCTTTCTGAAGTAGACAAAACCCGCATCGTGTCTTTAAATCCTATAAGGTTCCATTCAAAAGCTGTTATCCTGTCTCTTTATGAATGACTCGGAATTTTATGCAGGATGTTGCGGAAAATCACTTTAAATAAACGAGGTGCATCAATCACGTTTGACGATCACTTCTGTACTTAATTCTCGACTAGTTTATTGGCGATTTCTGCAAGGTTAAGTTTTACTTTATTATAAAATAAAATATTCGCTAGAGATTTATTTAAAAACATCATAAAATATTTTTTTATATATCCTAATTTTTTTTTAAACTATTTCGTCACCCGATTCGCATCACGTCACTCAAAAACTTGATGGTCTCTTGGAGCGTAGCATAAATTGGTTTGTGTCTAAAGCAGTTAACAAGGAGAAAATTTTATTCTCTCATTAAAGTTTTATTAAAAAATCCGTTTTTAGGTAAGTTAACCATATAATAATAATAGTAATAACGATTTATCGAGTGTTTTTATATCAGTTTTTCCCTGTAAATTCGGTATAGCGTATTTTTTTTTTTTCTGTTTGTCGTTACGACGTTATGAATCGACATCAATTGATTCGTCGCGTCAGATATTGCGAACGGAGAAAATTCACTTTACTGTTTGCGAATTTTATGAATAATTTGAATTCAAATTTGGTTTTATTTTATTTTTTTTTTTATCGCGAAAATGCACTCGTTTCACCACCGCCATTATCATAAACGTCACGTCCACTGTTGCAGTTCGTTTGGTTGAAAAACATTGTTCAGATTTACAAGTATCTGACTGGCGTGGGACGAGAATGGATTTTTTTTTTTTTTTTTTATCAAATTTGCAAGGTCGTTTGTACGGGAGGAAGTAAAAAACCTCTCTAAAACCTAAATATATTATTCATCTTTTGGTAGAATGCGAATTGCTAAATCTGCGATGTTACTGCATTCGCGAAGTGATTCCTGTGAGGTTACATCAAATCATCGACTCCAGTTATGGCAACCAACCATAAAATGGTTCTTGTACCGACAACAGATAAACCCTGTTTAAATTCTCGCGAGTACGAGGTTGGTAGTTTAAAACTATATATATATATATATTTCTAAATGCGCTCTATACATCAGTCGAACATCTTGGGAAATCTGGCTTTCGCTTGATGGCTTCCTCGTAATATTCACTGAAATGAGTCATGTAATAACCAAAACATGTTTACGATCCAATACAAACATCAAAATTGAAATTTGAGAATCTAATTCTACGTGACTAAAATTCTAATGCCATTTTTCTGTTAAAGAATGTATGCGAATTTCACGTTTACGTCTCGTTACATCGAATGACGCGTAAGAGCGATCGGATATTAAAAAAAAAAAAAAAAAAAAAATTCAATATTCTAATAATGACACGTCCAAGAATAGATCAAGGACAGATTGACTCTCGTTGAATTCGTACATTTATTATTATTACTTTTATTTATTTTTTTTTTCGTTTTTGTAAAGGCGAGAAACGATGTTGCAGTCATCGCGACAGATTTACGGCATTTGTTCGCGTAAATATTTAACACCGAAAACACGAAGTTAAGTACATTCTGCGATGTTTGGTTTATAAATGTCGAACTTCTCCCCTGCTGATTGCACTAGTGTGTGCCATTACTTTTTAACCACCCACGCCCCAAAAGAATGGTTTACATCAAGATCTAGGATACTCGACTGAAAATCAATGGCTCGGTGTATCGATTGTATGGATAAAATGCATGTCTTCACTATATATTGTCACATGGTTCGATAGATTCTTGCAATTCCATTTCCATTCGCTATTCGTAAAAAAAAAATAATAATAAAAGAAAAGAAAAATAGTTATCGATATTTTCTTCGTGAGTCGATAATATGGAAACTTAAGAGTTAAATAAGTTCCCTCGGTTATAAATCAATGACTTCTTTTATTATTATTATTATTATTATTATTATTGTTCTTTATGTTCTGCTGGCGTTATACCAATAGTGGGATTGTGGAAATTAAGAAAAGAATCATTTAAAGCCATTGACAGGAAATACATCCGCACTGCAGCATCGATCGATTGTGGGGGAATATAGAGAAAAGATGTTTGCCATAAATCTCAGTTCTTGAAATGCAACCAAGTTATTCTGTTGGTTGCCTCATCACGTCCTTACTTCAAAATCCCTCTTTTGTCATTCTTTGACGGACGTTGCCAACTTTGTTTAATCCCGCAGACTTATATTCCGAAAATCTTTAAACGACTTCTTTTGTAGCGTTTAAACGTGTTTACACACACACCCAGGTAAAATGTTTAGAACAAAATTACTTAAACTATCTCTCTAAACAATTCGGTATTTCTTAAAAAATAAAATAAAATAAACTACGAATGCCATTATTCAAGTAGATATAGCGAGTGTTTGTAAAAACGTTGACTGGTCGTTGCAGACTTGTACTAATATTTTTACTATATTTTCCCTCTTTAATGTTTTAAAGCTACTACAGATTGGTTTCAGAGAGTTATAAAAGTTCTTAAAGTGACTCTAGACGTCTATCCACTAAAACATTTTGAGTTTTTGCCATATTTTTCTTTTTTTTCCAGTTTAATCCCGTCATCGACGATATCATTTTTCGTTAAGAATGGGAAAATTGCCATTATTGATCGATGTAATGATTTAATTATTTACAAAAATCCATAATTAAAAGTCGTATCAATCAGGAAAATATTTAATTAATTTTTTAAATTAGAAATTAATAGTTTTTGCTAATGAATAGTTTAAATTTGAAAATATTTAAAATTTTCGTATTTTAAAGATATATAAAAAAACTGCGTATGAAATATTAATAGAGTTTTTTTTTTGCAGCAAAAATAAAATTACAAACAATACTAATGTTTTCGTGTTTTCAGAACGAAAAATGTACAGTACATGAATGGTATTAGCACTTTCGTGCTTTCATAACTACGTTATAAACAATGCTAAAACTTTTGTACTTTCATGAAAAAAATACAAAAGACTAGCGCTTTCGTTCCTTAATAACAAAAAATATTAACATCTTTCGTGATGATAATTACAAAAAATGCTAGCACTTTCTTATATTCATTACAAAAAATACTAGCACTTTCGTACCTTCACAAAAATTACAAAAAATATTAGCACTTTCTCACATTCATGAAAAAAATTACAAAAAAATACTAGCACTTTTGTACCTTCACAAAAATTACAAAAAATATTAGCACTTTCTCACATTCATGAGAAAAATTACAAAAAAATACTAGCACTTTCGTACCTTCACAAAAATTACAAAAAATATTAGCACTTTCTCACATTCATGAGAAAAATTACAAAAAAATACTAGCACTTTCGTACCTTCACAAAAATTACAAAAAATGATAGCATTTTCGTACCTTTATTTAAAAAAAAATATATCACTTTCGGTGAAATATTAGCGCTTTTGTATTTTCAAAGCCAAAGAAAAGCATACAAAATAGTACACAATTTAAATTTAGTAAATTGTTTAATTTCCAATCCATTATTTAGTTCAAACGAAATTATATTGACTATCAGTGCTATTCACAAGTAATTTAAGATAGCATTTTCGTACCTTTATTTAAAAAAAAATATATCACTTTCGGTGAAATATTAGCGCTTTTGTATTTTCAAAGCCAAAGAAAAGTATACAAAATAGTACACAATTTAAATTTAGTAAATTGTTTAATTTCCATTCCATTATTTAGTTCAAACGAAATTATATTGACTATCAGTGCTATTCACAAGTAATTTAATAGTCTCGTTATAGATTTTAATGCATTCAGAGACTGTAACCAGTTTATTATTCAACAGATTGAACAGTTTCTAATCTATATAATCGGCGTATAGTTTGACTCGGATGATATTACGCGACATTCACGGAATTACGTGTCGATAACTGTCATGCCTAGCCATATTTCTCTCGTTACATTCGGTTTAATATTCATACTAATTAATCCGCGATATATTCGAAAATCGCGTGTATCTTTTCATTCAACTCTTTCAACACTGACAAATTCCAATCAATAATCTCGGCTTTTCCCATACAGAAGAATGGAGCTACTTTTATGAAAGATAACCTCGTTTGCATAATTGCTTTAATTACTAAATCATTCTGTTCAAAGAATGCCTATTAAACGAGTGAACCGGTTGTCTACAACTGTTATAACACACACAAATGGATAAAAATCATCACCAAGTTTTAATAATCGGAAAAAAATACGTGTTAAATTTGAGAGGAAAAATTCTAGGAAGAAACTCTTCCTGTTTAATTAAAGTTCCGCTTTAAATCTGAATTACTCTACGTGGAAACTGAATAAAGGTCTAAGTCAACACACTGACCTAATTTTCCTTCCTCTTTTTTTTTAATTTTTTAATCGCAACTTAAGAGCAATTAAATGTTTAAACGAAAAATTACGGTTGGATGAACGATGCAGAATGCATTAGTTTTGTTAGCTGAGACGATTTGGATTCATTCTTTAATTAGTTTATTTAATTGATCCCTTCTTCTTTCTTATTTATAAGTAATGCTAAACGGTTTTTGTTTCGAAAATTTAAGCTAGAGATCAGGTATCTGAAGTAGTTTTTTTTTTGTTCGAGAAGATAAAGTGCGATAGAACTTGATAAGTTCATCTGACAATCTGCGAATAAATCTCACGTCGAAAGAAGAAGAAAAATGTCGCAGGAATGTTTTTTCTTTTTTTATAAAAGTCGAGCTCAATTTACCGTACAGAATCTAAAGAGTCTTTAGAATTTAAATTACCAAATATAAAAAAAACAAACGGAATGTCGCTTAATAACTGTTGTTGCAATGAAAAAAATTTCAGAATGTTTAGAATTTAAATTACCAAATTTAAAAAAAAAAAAACAAGATTAAAAAAAACAAACGGAATGTCGCTTAATAACTGTTGTTGCAATGAAAAAAATTTCAGAAACAGTTTTTTCTTCCTGTTTCTTTTAAGGAGGAGAATGATATTGAGTTGTTGACAATTGTAACCTGACTGACATCGTTTTAGCTACGTCACACATAAAAGACAAGCTATTATTTTCCTATTTGATATAAGAAATTTGACCAATTTGTTATAAAGATTTTCTGTTTTTTAATCGTTAAAAAAAGAAAATCGAGTGCAATTTTACCTGTTTAGAGAATATAAAAATATAAGCTATCAAAATCGAATTTCGATAAAATATAAATATGGAAAGGTTATTTTTTAACACGTAAAAAATTTTAATGCTATTTTAATAGCATTTTTAAACTACTTAAAGCGAATCTTTTGATGCGGTTACACATTTTTGAGGTTCATTTTCAGTGATTATTTTTTTCCATTCTTAGTGACAAACTTATTTTTTAAGGTTTCAGTGATTATCATACGTAGTGACACATTTATTTTTTAAGATTTACTTTCAGCGATTTTCATATTTAATGACAAACTTGTTTTTAAGGTTCATTTTCAGTGATATCGTACGTAGTGGAAAACATTTTAAGGTTCATTTTCAGTGATTAGTGGCAAACTTATTTTTAAGACTCATTTTCAGTGATTATCGTACGTAGTGGCAAACATTTTAAGGTTCATTTTCAGTAATTAATGGCAAATATTTTAAGGTTCATTTTCAGTGATTAGTGGCAAACTTATTTTTAATACTCATTTTCAGTGATTATCGTACGTAGTGGCAAAAATGATTTTAGGTTCATTTTTACAGATTTTTCGTATATAGTCGACAAATCTGTTTTATCATAACGGTTATTGTTTAATATTGTCTAAATAAATTACCTATTGTTATTTGTTTCGAAGCAAAATATACGCTAGAGTATAATTTCATTCATAAATAAGTTTCGGTTTAAATTTGTTAACAGATGTTAAAGCTATTTCGATAAGTCGTTAGTGGGCGTACCTTCCGAATTAATGCCCGAATGGATACAAATTAAGTGGCAGTAACTTTTAACAGACGCAATTAGGCAATATTAAACGATCGGAATTTTTTCATTGTTATCGAAATTCCACGTAATCTAACAAATTAGTAGTCTAAAAGAGAGTTTAAAAAATCTACTCTAGGAACGACGACAAACCGTAAGACAAGGTCATCTATTATTCCATTTTATCTGGAAAAACGGAAATTGGATTGGGAAAAATGGTCTTGCACGGAAGAAAGAATCACTTTTGAATATTAGTTCGCTCCTACTTTCGATAGAATAAAAATCGATATGCATAAATATATTTATTCGATTATAAATTAACGCTGTGTATTGTTTAATATCGAAATCGGTCGCAGCCGGATTACAGGATAAAACGGATTATCGAACACTTTTATTATTATTCTTGTTTAATATATATAAAAGGATTAGATTAATCTCGTTACAAAAACAGTACATTCAACTTGAATTCTACGTTTTCGTTCGACAGTAAAAGAATTAGATTAATCTCGTTACAAAAACAGTACATTCAACTTGAATTCTACGTTTTCGTTCGACATGGACGAATTTTTAGTACGATTTAGTTTCGTCTTTCTAGTTTTATAGGTCGTCCCTTTATTATAGTTATTGTTATATTATTATTGTATGCACTTGAATGCAGAAATTTTTACAAAAAATAATAAATAAAAATTTGCCGTATTATTAATGGTGTTTAATTTTCTTCTCAGCTAATCAGTGGTGTCGCCCATGATTTAGATTTGATGCTACAGGATTTATTCCCTGATGCAAGCCTGTTACCACTTACGGATCAGTATGGATATCCAACACACTTCTCCCCTGATGACCCCTTTGTTTGGTAGGTAGAAATTTTATACTCTAATCCTTTTTTTTTTTTTTTAATTTCTGATTTTTTTTCCTTTTTAAATTTTAAAAATTTGCGTGTTTAAAAAGTTCTTAAAAATAAACATTTTATTTTTAGTATTTTAATATTTTTTTTTTCCCCCGTTTTTAAAAGAAAGTAGCGGTAAACACTTTCGTGGCTGAATAGTTAACTGAGTCATGTGGTGTATATCACGTTCGCGTTATTCATTCGCTAATTATAATACACGCACTTCGTTGCGAAATTTAACTTTGAATGTTTGTTGAACAAACGCGATACTATGCTCACTCGATAAACGATATCGTTACAAAACATACTTTCGAAGCGAATCTGGTTATAAACCGATTCTCGTAAAATGTCTACAGTTCTGTTCAACGTCGAAAATGTGAACTCTGGAATTCGGGGTCGGAGTTTCTTAAACAAATCAGATGCTTGGTCGAGATGAAAGGTCGGCATTGCTGCTGCTATTGGTTGAAAAAATGGTACGTAAACGTATCTCTAGCATGTTATATTATTAATCTTTTCTTTTTTAAACTATATTTAATAGTTGCGTCAGTCGCACTCGGAATAAATGACGTGGATAATGTCTGCCGATGACGTGCGCTCTTGTTTTTCTTTTCCGTTTTAAATATTTTTAAAATACCGTAACGTTAAAAGTACTGCTTTTCTCGAAATGAAGACATTTAACGCAGTGGTAACTCTCATAAAAATTAATTTATTCGCCTTATCTTCGTGGTTCTTAAGTTATTTTTCCTCCAGTACAACAAGGAAGCGCAGTTTTTTTTTTTATCTCGTTCGCCTATCATTAAATGTATAGAGACCAGACAACACACGATGCTTCACATAAATTTTTAATGCGGAATTTTATCTACTTCCAATGTTTATTTCTATGGTTCAGCCTCTCTCCTTTAGATATGGAGCTTGTAATAACGCCTACCCGTTCTTCTGCAGCTTGTCGTTATATCAAGGCGAAGGTCAGCAGCTTATAGGAATTTGCGGTCAACGTCCCAGCATTAGCACCGGATGTGTTTACCTCACGTAATAAGTTGTCAGTCGTACGCTCTGCTGTGCGTATTGACGTTAGCCCCTTATCTATAATTACTTGGAAATTATTGAACACCCCTCGTTTTCATTTTTATCCTATCAATTATTAAAGTATAAATCAGATAAAAGAATAACGTTTTTGTTTTTTATCTTATAAAGAATTTCTCCTCCCCAAGACGTGGTTCCAACTATGCACCGACGATTTTCTTTTCTGACATAAACGGTTAACTATTTTGTAAGGATTGTTTGGCAGACATGCTGTCGATTGAATCGAAAGACCACGCGAATGTTGAAGAGTACAGGAAGATACGGTTGGATTGTTAGCAGTTTGATAATTCAGTTACGTTCGCCTTTTTTTCTCCTCCCTTTCACGGAATTTAACAATTAAAGTTTTAGAAAATTTCGTTACAGTAAATATTAGTAACGACACGACTCGCTTTCGCAAATATTGTACATGCTTGCCACTGAGCATTAAAGATTAGGCGACAAAAAAAAAAGAAGACAAGTTATCAAACGATGCTGCTTTAGATATTCGATACGGATTTACTTGTAATATGCGACAAATTATACATGTCAAGTTGTTTGAAGGTTAGATTTAGAAATGTTTTAAACATGTTTGGAAAAATATATATACGATTATATTAAAAGATATGAACATGTGCTTTAATGAATAGCGTTTCAGATGGAATCAAAGTTCTCTTGTGCTAAAGTTCATGCTGCTTTTTAGTAGGTTAACGCATTAAATTTTGTTTTGGTTTATAAGTATTGTATTGCATTCTTAATGGAAGAATTTAAAATATTGGACAATGTTTTCTTGTTTAATTGCTTTGTTTTAAAGAGTTTAATGTGGTTCATGAAGTGGCTGTTGATGTTTAAAATAATTAAATTATAAATATTTCCATATGAGAATATAAGATTTGAATGATTATGATTAAGCTTAGTCAGTCTGTTTCTTGGAATTTAATATTTATTTATATTCTCTCTGTTCTCAGAAAATAATGGGATATTTTTTCCTTTCTAGAATAAATTCTCAATAAAATTACTAGAAAGTAAGCACTGTATTATCTGTGCTGTTTTTTATTACTAGATAATTTTTTCTATAATCTTAAAATTTAAAAAGATTTTTTTTTTTTAAATTTGAATAATCTACTTTTTGTAATTACAGTATTAATAAAAATTTAATTTATTTAAATCTTATATTAATTCTAATTACTTCTATTAATATGATATTAAATGGATTTTCTTAATTTTTCTGAATTTTTACTTTTCTGATTCATAAAATTTGTCAATTCTTTTATGAATTTATTGTTTTTAATGGTTAATATTCAGTATATTAATTGGAGTTATATTCTCAATTATTGTGAACATTTCAGAACACTGTTTAAAATTTATTTATTCCTGTTTTTAATTTTAGTTGAAATTATGGTAGGTAGTGTTACTAAATTGGTTCATAAAAAATTTTTCTTCCAATTTAATTTTTTTTTTTAATTTTTATCCCTTTTCAACTTCATAGGTATTCATTTCCTTTCAGTGATTTTTAAAATTTCCTTAGATTTTCCTCTTCTTTCTTTCCTTTCTCATTAATTACTTTTTGATTTATTATTATTGTTTCAGAATGTGTTCCAATATATTATTTCATTTACTTTTAAAATTCTTAATCAATTTTTCTTTTTTTTTTCTCTGTTTTATACAATACAATTCCATTTTGTTTTAATGTGTATTTGTTATTTCTAAATTAGAATCATTTGTTTGGAAAACTTTATAAGTAATTATATTTTCCTATGATCATTTTCAATATATATAAAAATTATAACATATTTTGCATAAATGCTTTTTATTAAATTTTTTGTTCTTGATTTATTTTGCTTATCAGTTTATTTACTGTATGAAACAATTCTGATTTTTTAATGTAATTTTTTATTGTTATCAATTTTAGCCATTAAATATATTTTATGTAATTTAAAACTTGATTTATTCCCATTCTCCTATTTATATTTTAACTAAATTTCATTGATTATAAACCATTTTCAGTGAGATTTCTGTTCATTGTATTTATTGTATTGTATAATTGGGTGTATGCACAAAAATTGCAATAATCAAATTCTATCCAAAAGTTTAACTGCTTTATCAAGAAAAACTTAAAACATATACTGTATTATTTGTAATATAGCACTGAAGATGATTCTATAGCAATTGAAAGTATTCTGCAAATAAAGTTTTATTTTGAATAATTGTTGTGTGAATACTGTTGGTGGTTATGTTTTAAGTTGAATTGTAATAATTTAAAAAAGTAAAACCAGTTTATAATTATTGATAAAATAACTTTTTTTTTCTGTTTTACTAACAGTTAATATTTCTAGAATTGAGAAAGTATATACCGTATTACTTCGAATTTAAACCGCACTTTTTATTCAAATTTTTAAGATTAAAATTTGGATGCGGCTTAAATTCAAAGCGAATATTTTAACATCTTATTTCTCCCAATCCCCAACATTCAGGTTTTTGCTCTATGTTCTAAGCATTCACATAGTATTACGACCGTTGATAACAGTTTATTCGGTGGTTCCCCCCGTTCCTACTTTTCTGATTTAATCCAGTTGCTGTTTGATAGTAGCTGTAGAATTGCGTCATATCTGGCCATATATTAATTATAAGAAAAATCACGAATTACCATTATGCTGTTTATAAATGCTGATGGAAACAAATTGCCACTTTTTATTTTAAACAAAAAAATTGTACCCAAGGAAAATTTTTCTAAGGATGTTTTAATTCAAGCATAAAAGAATTCATGGATGACAACAGAATTGATGATAGATTGATTAGAACATGTTTGGGAGAAGATACCTGGCACTATTTTAAAAAAAACAAAAGTGATTGTATATTTGAAGACGATTCTCAATAAATTAGATAGCTTATTATGTATATTAGTACCAAAACAAAAATGATTGTATATTTGAAGACGATTCTCAATAAATTAGATAGCTTATTATGTATATTAGTACCTGTTTAAGTAAATAAAAATGTTTCGTATTTTTCAATACCTATTATAAAATCATTTTTATTTTTTCCAAATTTCCAACTTTTAAAATCCTTTGCGGCTTAAATTCGAAGTAATACGGTATTTTATTCATATTAGTTGAGATATTTTTGTTGATTTTTATTTTATCTGTTGTGAGTTTTTTGTAATTTGAATA
Source organism: Olivierus martensii (assembly GCA_000484575.1). Classification (NCBI taxonomy): domain Eukaryota; kingdom Metazoa; phylum Arthropoda; class Arachnida; order Scorpiones; family Buthidae; genus Olivierus; species Olivierus martensii. Next base: position 14,925 of record AYEL01067363.1, read on the forward strand.
TTTTTTATTTTTATAATTTATCCTATTTTTTTTAATAATAGATCATAATTTCTTCATTATTTTGCCAAATTATTATTATTATTTGTTTATGACTATATATAAATTGTTGTTAATTTTTTTAAATAACTGAGATGGCTCCTTTGTTCATTTTTTTGATAAAAATTTAACAGGAAAATAATCATATATGTGTACTATATTTCAAATATGTTAAGGAAATCATAAGGTTATCAAAACCATTTGATTTATATTATTAGATTGAAGACTGAAAAATTTGAAAATCATAATTAAGATTTAGTTCATATGTTTTGATTATATATTATTTTTAGAATTGATTTTTATATTAATTTTAGATTTTACTCTATCATTTCTTCTGATATATCATTCTAGATATATTTTTCAATACAACATTTATATATCTTTTCTATAACAATAAGGTTATTTCATCATCATGAAATTATAATAATTTTTTTTGTATCTCTCTAATTAAAATAAATTTCTTATCATTATTTTAAAATAGAGTTTACTGACTTGTTTCTTAGCATGAAGTTGTCATTAATTCGGTATTATCATAATTTTAGAATTTATTTTTTTTTAATTATTTTTTACATTCATCACAGCATTTATATCAAATGTACTTGCTCATTATTTGTAATTATTCTTAATATTTTTATATATTTAGGTATATTGACTATTGATGCATTTTTGATTATTCTTTAACTTTATAAACTTATTTTATAAATATAGAAAATATTCATTTTGTTGTGTAAATCATTTATTTAAAAATTCCAATAACAATTTTACAATTTTTTCATTATTTAATTCTGTTAAAAACTTAATTGCCCTCTGATATTAAATTATATTACTATTACTGCCATTAATCTTTTCTCTTCAATTAAGTGTCATTTTTCTGCAAATTTGTTTTTAATTCAACATGATTTATGCTATCATTCTCTGAAGATATACTTCTTGATATGATAAAGTTTATTATATAAAATTGATGTAATATTTTTTTATTTTTAAACTTTTAATTAATGTTATGAATTATATTATATATAAAAAATTAATATCACTGATCAGGAGAAAAATTTTATTACAGAAACAAATTTTACTATTAATGAGGTCTTCCTTAGCAGCTGAGGAACACTTCATGAATATGTCAAAAACATTTCTGTAGTAAAATTTTTCTCCTAATCAATGCTGTTTATTATTTTTATATAAATTTTATATCAGAACAGTTAAAAATCAACCTAGTATAGCATAAATATTATAAGTATTCACAAAACAAGCATGAAACAAAATAAATAAATAAATACACTGCCAACATTAAGAAAACTATCATAAAAATCATTCAGACTATGGGCAATCCGTACAAGTTAAAAACCGTTGGTTTTTAACTTGTACGGATTGCGTTTACATCCTGCCATAGTGAGCTGAAATTTTACTATTATACTAGTGTGTCGAAATTATGGAGCAGCGTACTAAAGAAGTTGTGTTGACATAAATAAAAAAATCATAAAAGCAATTAATTATTGATATCATTAAAGAAATAATTTTTTGGTATACTTTGATTGAATGAAATATAAAAAATCAAAGTAACTTTCATTAAAAATCACAAAAACTAAAATTTATATGCAAATATATTTTTCATTCAAATAGATCTCTAGATTCACTACTCTTTTTAGACTACTTTCCAAAAGAAAAGGAGGCTTATAAAATCACTATATCTGTTGTTTGTCTATATTTCATCACTAATAACTTTTGAACCAATTAATAAATTTGTGTAAAAAATTCGTAGTGATGTTCTGCCATTAAAGCATACTTAATGATATTACATTCTGTTGGATTTTATTTAATCCAACAAGACAGCATTTGATTTTTATCAAAATTTTATATTATTGACAATAGATAGTACTAAGTATTAGAACACAGAAGTAACAGATAGCATTCCTATATTATTTAACAATTAGCATCATCTATAGTCAATAATCTAATAATATATATATTATATATATATAAAATGCAACATTAAATCCTGATGAATCACTTCATCATGATGTAATAATGGATAATATCATACTTAATATCATAATATTGATGAATGATGTCACAATGACATACTAACAGGTGACATTATATTGTTGCAATGTTAACATCATTGTGACAATTATGTTGGTTTGTTTTATATCTATTTTGGATGAAGTTAAAACAGGATACACAAAGTCAATAAATTCTAAATGATAAATAAATGGAAAATAAAGGGCACATTTTGAAAGTAGGCAAATTTAATTCTTCTTGGAACTGTTTGTTTCATAATAAATTTATAAAAAGATTAAAATACAAATGTTTTCTATGAAGTATTATGAAATATTAAAAAGAATAACAAAAAATCAAATGCATCTCTCAATATAACATTTTAGAAAATTGAAAAAGTTTAATAAAATTCTACATACAACTGATATCTGACAAAAAAAAAAAAAAGTTAAACTATAATTACATACAGGTAATCCTTGATAGACCATCGTACATGCAAAATTTCTCCACTTGTGGTGCCACTTACGACTTTGGTATTGCTTAGGCTTAGCATCCAGCTATTACATAGCATTTTGTTTTTATTTATACTCTTTGCTAAATGTCTTGGATATATTTTCATAACAGATATATGCTAGTATCTTTGAAATTTATTTAATATAAATTATATTAACTACTATATAAAACAAATATATTACTTATATTATATCTTTCAAAAGCTTTTATTACCAAAGCTGTAGACATTCTTCAACTAATCAGAATAAAGAGGAAAAACCAAGCACTAAGCAGAATGGTATATTTCTGCTTAGTGCTTGATTTTTCCTCTGCTTTTATTACCATTATAAAGCTATTTATTCTCTTGGGTGCCAGCTATTGATTAATAATTAAATTAAAAATATATACATTATCTGAGTGAGCTGGCCTATATTCTGCCTGGCTTTGTTATAGAAGGTTTATATGTACAAAGATAATCTGAGTGTAGCTTGTTAGTCTGATATATATGATTGTTTAAATTTTGATTATGTAAGCTATCTGAATATGAAAGTTCCTAGTATTCCAGTGGTCCAGCTGGTAAAATGCTAAGATATTATCATAATGGTTCCCAGTTTGATTTCAAGTCTAGATATTTCACTTTAAGAGAAGTATTAAAATTTGTAATGTAATAGTTAATCAATAGATGGAGCCACATTTGCTAAAATTTCTTTAATCATTAATTTCAATTTGTTTTAAATTAATTTATAATGCTAGGATTATTTGACTGAAAGTTTGGTTATTATTTAATTATTATTCCTAGTATATAAATTTGATTTCAAAAATATCTTCAATAAATGAAACTATATTATTGATTAAACTATCATGTACCCTTTCAAAAGATATTACTGTATTTATTTTTTATTCTTTTGAAAAGTTCTTTCATCACTTTAAAATATTTCTATTAAGTTTTACTGAATTTTAAAACAACTTTGATATTCTCATAAAAATTATTATGCAGTCTTAAAATTATTTATTTATTTATTTAACCATTTACAGGGACACTTTTTAGTGAGGGTTCCCCAAGGCACATACAAACAAACAAAAAAAAATATGATTGATGATAAATGAACTTGAAAAATATTGAAAAATATGGTCAATAAGACCTTTATGTAGTCTTCAGCTACAATTTAAAAAAAATTTTTATTTATTACGTTTGAAAATAAAAATACTTTTACTCTAATATAAATTTAAACCAGAAATATAAAAATAAACATAATTTTGTATACTCATTACATGTGATGAATCTGTCTTTTTTTTTTTTTTTTTTTTTTTTTTTTTTTTTTTTTTTTTTTTCTTTTTTTTTTTTTTTAGAATTTGTATATTAATATTTACTTTTTTAATAGTAGTATAAAATTATATTTCTTATCAGAATATTTTGTAAACAGCAGATTAATAAATGCTAATCCAACATTATAATTTTTATATAAAAATCATTTTATTAATTGATAAATTTATTGCCAAATACTTTTAGACTATGCAAATACAAATTATGCTTATAGGCATATATTAATTACTGTATATATATACATTTATTTGTGTTATAGGTCAAAGTTTAGTTTTATGAAAGAGGAATTTAAAATAAAATATGACTTATATTTGGAATAACCTAATGTTTAATAAATCATTATATAAAAATCATGTTTATTAAATAATTTTTCAGTATTTTCTAGTGCAATAATTAAATATAAAAGAATATCAATGCATGATAAATTAATTTTCATCATCATTTTAAGTAAATTGTGAAATTGAAGTTTTTAAAAATTAAAACAAATTAATTAAATTTTCGTTTAGGTCATTAATTACAAGTTTGAAAGCACTTTTAGTTAAATAGAAATTTAATTTAGACAGAATGTTTCATATGATAGGCAAATAACAATATTTATAATATTTTCAATTCAGATAAACCTGTTTTCATATTGGACAGGTTATTTAAAATTAGTTAAAAAAAAATTCAAGTTAAATGTATTTAAAAATTCATACATAGTCTTATATGTAAATGATAAATATTTCTTAGATGTATAATTATATGAAAATTTTATGATAAATAGCACAACATATGCTGATATATTTGCACATATAATAAGACCCCACTTCACACTGTTTCAGTATAACATGGTTTTTTCAAATTCTATATATTTTATTGATTCACTTTGGCACGGTTTTTCAAACCATTATACTCACATAAATCCAAAATCACACCAATTTGTTATTTTGGTACTCCTATGCCATCTCGCAATGCATTTGATATCAGTTCAGTGCAGTACATACGAAAGTCTGCTGCGGTCAAAATTCATATTTATGATCATTCATCAACATTATTTTACAGTTAAAGTTTAGCCATTATTATGGAAATTATAGATCAGTTTATACAAAATGATCCAAATTTTGATAGAAATTGAAAGACAAGATGAAGTGTCATGGATGCAATGTATTACTATCAATAATTGCTTGCTGAATGAAAATGATAAAGACAAAGAATGTTAGATGAAGCATTTTTAGTTAAATAGAAATTTAATTTAGACAGAATGTTTCATATGATAGGCAAATAACAATATTTATAATAATTTCAGTTCAACAAACGAAAAACAAAAAGTGTCAAATGAGGAAGAATCTTCATCATCACTAATGTAAATTATTTACGCAAATATTTTTGATTTTTATGAATGATTTATGAAGGCAAATCGATATTAACAATAAAAATGTCTATTATTAATGTAATACAATAGTAATAATACATATTACAGAATAAAAAAAAAGGTATGTATATTTTTTTATTCACTGTCCCATTTCACCTAATCCCATTATTTACATGTTAAGATGACCTCATTTAATGCTGTTTAGTTTTGTGCTTGGCTTTTTTGGAACATATCCCCCGTGTTAAACAGGGTCTTACTGTATATATCATCTGTTCATCTTTTGACAATTATATCTAAAAAAAAAAATCTTGTCACATTATTGTAAGTTTGTATTATATCCATTGCAGATAATTCTTTTGATGGAGATTTTTAGTGCGGAAAAACTATTCAGTCAGATTTATGAGAGAAACAACAATTTCTGGAGAATTGAAATTTCATAACTGTAGTTAGATGAGATTTTTCCATTATTATATTTAATAACAAATGCAGTGTTTTTCAAAGTTTAAGAAATCTTTCTCGATTAATTGATCACAATAAAACTTATTGATAAATTAGATCAGCTTCATTTCAGCTATTTCTTTATTATTATACATCTATAATTGAAACTTCCTTTTTCTTTTATTGAATATCAATATTTTTTTTGTTATGTATAGATATTAAATCCTAACTTTTTGCTGAAAAGTCAGGATTTAATACATATTAATAGCCTTTCTCAAAAAACATTAGATTTAGATATGTCTAGTGTTGATTATATCAGTTTTATTTTTTTGCGTATATTAAGATGCTGACATATCTTAGCTATAAAAAGTATTCCATTCAAAACATTTGCAGTTTCTCTATTTGTAATATAAGCCTAAATAGGTGATTTTATTCCAGAAAGAATTAAAATCATTTTTGTGAATGTATCCTTTATTTTTCATTTATTATAGGAAATTTGCAAAAATTACCAAAAATCCATTGGTTTTGTGTCCAATTTTAAATGATTTAGTGAGCATATTGGATGACATCGGCATTGTGACAATGCAACATCATTTTGACATCATTCATTGCTATATCATCATGAATGTACAAATATTTTTACTTGTGATGTCATCTATTGTTACATCATGATGATGTCAATGTGCCTGTGATGTCATTGTGATAGATATTGATAATTGATAAGCCATATGTTCCTCCTATACTGCTAATATTTTGTGTCATCTATTTTCAAAAATATAAAATAAAATTTTAATAAAAATGAATTATAATCCTCTAAGATTAAATTATGTAACTTTGAGGTGACCATTAATGGTAGAACATCATTACAGAATTTCATGAAAATCTGTTAGTTCAAAAAGTTATTAACGAGAGAAAGAAAAAATATATAGTGGAAACTGACTTCACAACCACCTGTATAAAAAGACCATCTGACGTGATGACCACAATTTTATGGGAACCAAATTTTTTCCCATATAAATAATGCTATTTGACTTTCTATAACATGATCACCTTCTTAATGCGACCACGACCATCATTTTAACAGACCAAACATAAAGTGAAACCATCTATGATGACCATAATTTTTTAACATCACTACTAATTGACTATTTTTATTGCTTACATATTACCTTTTTCAATTAAACTTAAATTTCATTTAAGCCCACCACTACAATTGAAAAATTTGCACTGTAGTAATTTTTCCCCATCAATCATACCACAAGAATGATATAGAGTGCTGGAATGATGAAATCATGGTGTCATTTCTACTTTTATGCGATATCTTTTTTATACTCACATTCCTTAGATTTGTATCAAAGATTTGATAATTAAATTTTGTATTAAAAACTTTAAAAATCATAACTTGAAAGCCTATGTCAAAGTGATATAGGGAAAACAAGGAAAGTGAAATCAACCAGCCACCAGATCCAGGTGTTTGTGTTCTACACAAGCGTATTAATCAAATATAGTCTTATACACGTGTGATGCTATCACTGCACTTTGGATGTTGAAACATGATTAAACAGAAAGTTAATTTCTTGAATTTAGAAGAGCAAATAAAATGATTGAAGACAGTAAGAAAGGTCTTTCTCAACAAGCATTAGCAGAAAAATTTAATGTGGGAAAACACAAATCCACAAAATATTGTCTCAAAAAAAAATTCTGGCTAAATGGAAGACAATGGAAATTGCAACCTTAAGTGAATGTTGAAGAATTAAAAAAACTAGCATCAACAATAGAAAATGATGAAGAATTGTTGTCTCAATTAAATGATATCAAACACTGCTTCACAGAAATTAAAAAATAAAAGTGGGATACAACAAAGCACTATTGATAGTTTTTTCCATACTAATTAAATATGTTGTTTTTTTATCAAATAATAAACTGTGTAAGAAAATTGTAAGAAAAATATATGTTTTGTTCTTATTAACATGTAACCATTTTGTTTCATTTAAATAAGCAATATTGTAATTAAACTGTATAAGCCGACCATCTGTATAAACGATCAGTTTTGATTGGAATGGGAGGTAGTTGTCTTATATAGGTTCTACTATACAAACATGAGCCCTGTCTTAAGCCTCCATTTTCTTCAGAAAGTAGGCTAATAAGACTTATTAAATAAATTCTTCTTTTTTCCTGCTCATTTTTAGAGAGTTGTTGATTGTGCTTCCAATATATTGGGCTGATGCATAAGTTCATAGTGTTTTTTGGCTGTGATAAAAATTTTAATTTGAGATGAATAGCATGCAGAAATTAATCAGTAATATATTCTCCTCCACTATCTGTGACTCTCCCAATGCTGGGATAGTTTCTCAATTCCATATCTGAAGAAATCTACTGGTTTGGAGTTGAAGAAGTCTTCAAGCCAAGTTTGTAAATCATCTTTATTATCAATGGAGTTCCCTCGAAGATTGTTGGATAGAGAGCAGAAAAGGTGAGCTAGAATTAGGCTTACTGAAACATCTCCACTCAGTATAGTCACCATGATGAAGCTACACATGCAGGAATTCTGAACTATTTACCATATTCTGGAACGCTATGTTCTAGTCACTAGTATAGCTGTTTTCAAGCATAGTTAGTTTGGTGGAATCTGAGGGCACAAGATCAGGAAAATATGGGGGGTATTGAATCACTTCCTGACCAAGCTTCTAGATAACTGCTTTCATCATATTAGCAGAATGCAGTCATGCATTATCTTGTTGTAGCAACATTTGATGCAGTCATTTTTCTTCAATTGCTGCTACAGGGCATCTGAGGAGTTGGCAATAAATGTCAGCAGTTATGGTAGCATTCCTAAGAAGCAATTCATAATATATGACACCTTCTTTATCTCACCAGAAGCATAACATCATCATCTGTGAATGGACAGAAACTTTTGTATGGAGTATTACTCTTTTGTTAGGGCTCAGTCAATCCTTTCTTTGTTTATATATTTACATAAAGGCACCATTTTTCATCACCAGTAACAATATTGGATAAGAATAGTTGTTGTTGTTCACAAGCTAACTTATGACGAGAAAGCAGAGATGCACAAATGGCGTTATATTGGATAGGAATAGTTGTTGTTGTTCACAAGCTAACTTATGACGAGAAAGCAGAGATGCACAAATGGCCACCCTCTGATTTTTGTTTTTTTTCGCTTAATGCATGTGATACATATACACCAGATTTTTCACCTTGCCCATGGAATGCAAATATCTCACAATGATTGACTGGTCACAACTCATTACTTCTGCTAATTCTCAGGTTGACTGACATGGATCATCATGGATTACAGAATTCAGAAAATCTTCATCAAAACCTGATAGTCTTCCTGAATGTGATGAATTGCTCAGATCAAAATGGCCATCTTTGAAACAACAGAACCATTTTCTTGCTGTGCTTTTTCCAATTGCATTCTCCCTGTAGACAGCACAAATGTTTCAAGCCACCTCAGCTGCTTTTGCTCCTCTATTAAACTCAAAAAGTAGAATATATTAGACATGTTCATTTTTCTCCACCTAACACTTCTTCTTCTTTAGCTCAAAAATAACACAAACTTTCTTCAAATCTGCAAAATTTGAGACATATTTACAAGTACAACATTCCAAATGACAGATGCCAAATGATAAACAAACTCCGAACAAGACAGTGTTGCCACACCAAAGAAAACATGCATCAACCCAATATTTATGAGGCATTTTTTCACATCATTTTTTTGATCTTTTAGACTCAGTTTTATAATGTCTTGTTAAAGTTCCTGTTAGCTTTAACTACCAGTTAATTGCTTTAAAAGTATTAGATAAATGCTAATTGGTAGTTTAATGTCTTTTTCTTTTTTTCTTTTGTATGGTAAGCTTGGTGACTAAATTTTGATTGTCCCCTTTCCATTCAAATAGAGTACTAAGGGAGCCATTATAGGCAAAAAATAAATGCAAAAATATAGAAGAAGCAAAGAACCATTCCAACTCAATCTATGTGATGACACATGTGAGCACCCAACCTATATAGGGAGTATTAATAACCTATTCTATATTAGGTATGCAAAGTCACAGATTAGAACGAATGTCAATACTATTAATTCTAAACTAAGCCTAACGGTCTAGCGACTCTGCAAATTCCAGAGTTTGGCCTGAGCTCAGGTTTTTTCTAAGTTCCAACTTAACTATAATCAACTACAAAACAATCTAACAACACGTAATGTCTAACGATGAAACAAAACAAGAAATCAGAACTTACAACTAGAAGTACTGATTAAGTGTTGGAACTAGAACGAACAAAAAAAATGTTAGAAACTAATTATAAAGGATTATTTACTTAATATATATCATTTTACCATTTATATCATAATGTTAATGTAAAATTATTTTATAAAAACATCTTATCTTAAATAATAACTTAATTAAAATATTTAATTCTTAATATGAATAATAAATTTTAAAAAGTCAATCAAAATAAGAAGTTTAAGAATCAATATCAATATCATATATATATATAGAATAAGAATCAATATGTATATTAATGTTGAATATCAATAGAAAAACATTGATGTTTAACATTGATATAACCATCAATAGATAACATCAATGTTAGAAAACATTGATATTTTTTAACATTGATGTTATTTTTATTTTTTGTGTTTTGTAATAGTTGTATTGACATATTCTTCATCTATTTCCCAGTATTTTATCAACTGCTTTAGTTTATTAGCAAGATACTCCCTAGTATATTGTTCTTCAGATATAAAAACATTCAATGCTACATTATATAGTTTATTTTCCTCATCTATAAAGTGGACATCACTAATAAAATTTATAGCAAGACTGGATTCATGTGGCAGTTTTTATAAAGAAATAAAAATATAAATCAGTTAAAAATTTGGGTTCATTCTATTATACTTTCTAATATACATTACTATCTTCCAATATATAGTTCAGCTTCAGATATTCAGTTACAAAAGATAGAAAATGCCATTCACTACACAGTAACTACAATAGCTAATATTCTTATCATCCTTATTATAATAATGTGAAAATATATGAATTAATAATATAAAAAATTTAAAAGATAAATATTTTAACAGATATAAATATGATTTCTAAATACATTTGTAGTTACCTTTCTAGTAACCATTTCATCTATTATTTTGTGCTTCAATTTGACACTAGGAACTCTATTATCTTGCACATCTAAATTTCATACTAACAAATATAAAAACTGTTTTATTCTTGAACTGTTGTTAATTACAATAAATTTTTATGTTAATTTTCATTTTTGTATTTATATATATTTGTTATTACTTTTGTATTGGAAATGGCTTTTATTGTACTGTGTGTATGCTTAGAGAGAGAGATTGAAATAAATAAATTCTTACATGTATTTTTCCATGCTTCTTTGGGTTATTGTTAGTTTCTGTTCTATTTTCTATATAAGGATTTATGTTTCACAACTATGTCATGTGTGTAGTATGCACACGTTGAAAAGTTTCATTTTGAGACATGCTGATATCCTGGTGTCCCTGATGTGGTTAAAAAGTTGCTGCATATCATCCTAATTAAATCTTATGTTGAATTTCTCTTAGCTACAAATAGGATAAATAATCCTGTTATGATTATTTATTTGTATTCTTTAATCCCTTCAATTGTTTGATCTTCTATTGTCACTGGTTATGGATTTATTTCTGTATTGAACATTATCTTTGTGTTCTCAGTTCATTTGTAGTCCTATTTTCTTGCTTCCTACCTTAAGGTAACTTAGCATTTTCTATAAAACATTCAGTGTTAGGATGAACAGCACTATAACATCTGCAAATCAGAGGTGGGTGAGATACTCTCTGTTGACATTTATTTTTTTTTTGTATTACCATTCATTTATTTATTGGAATATTTCTTCTAGGTAGAGTGTAAACAGGTTTGGCGACACATTGTTTCCTTTACAAACTGTTCATTGAATTTTTAATCTTCTTAATCTACAATCTTTGTATAATTATATTATGACTGTTGCTTCTTCATAGATGATACACAATAGTTCGATGTACTAGTGGTCTATTTCCTGGTTTCTTAATGTCATTAGTCAGTTGCCCCTGTAGTGATATTCTTGGCATTTTTCTTTTTGCTAGTTGATAGTATATATATATGATCCAATATTTAATGCAACTAACAATTGCAAATAAAAATTTGTTTAAACAAAATGTTGGAGTTGAGTTTTTTTAACAGAAATAAATATCACAATATAATTATCTCAATCTTCTTTTTTAATTAAAATTTATAATATGAATAAAAGTGTTAAATAATTAATTTAATAATATAATTATAAATTTATGAATATCAATTTTTATTCAAAATTATATCAAATAATTTATTCACAACAGTTTTGTTATACTTACATTCATTACATGATGAAGGTATAGTAATTTCACAGAAACATTCAAATACATGTGTTGGATTGTCCCTATGAAAATTAAAATTTCATTTATTATTATTTTTTAATGTACAATAAATAAAATAAAACTTATTATCTAATAATAAAATAAATTATTTTTAAAGAATAAATTGACTATTGATAAATGTGTTTTCTACTTTCACTAATTCAAATACTTTTATCAGTCAAGTTCATTTTGGTCTCTCATTGCATTTCCTCTGCTTTTTATATACTTCATATTTTCAATCTTTATTTTAGAGAACTAATTTTATATTTTCAGGATTCAATCTTAAAAAACTGAATTTATTTGCCTTATAATTCTTTTATCTCTGCATTCAAAAGAATAACAGATGCAATGAAGAAAGATAATGCATATTTTATTCAGGTAGAGAACATAACTTTGTGCACCTATTATGAATCTAAAATTGTTCATGCCATTCATAAATTTGTTTTTTGTCTAAAATATAGTCATCAAATGCCTGCTGAAGCAATTTTGATTTCTGCATGGCATTTAAAATGTTTTTACAAATTTTGATACAGAATTTGAAGTATGCATATTTTTTAAAATTTCTCATTCATTTTTAGTGCTGAGAATGTCATGCAATACATCTAAACAAAGAAGCACAGCACAAAATCATATTCAGTTATCATAATGATTCTTGGTGCACTGACTGACAAGATTATTGGGAAGAGCCACCTTGTGGCACAACACTACTCTGTTTCATTCTCATGTAATGTTGCCAGTTCAGAACTTTTTTATACAATTTCGCACATATTGATATTTTATAAGTTAATGATATTAAAATGTAAATTTTAATATAGCTTATATTATTATCTTTTATTTCTTTATATTATTATCTTTGATCCTAAATACTTCATTAGCAGAGATTTCATAACCTTTTCATTAAATGAGACTAGGCAAAAATTTTAAAACATGTAACTAACCTAAAAGAAGCATCAATTGTTGAAATGCTATGCATATACAGAATGAATGCAAATAACAGGCTTTTATAATTAATGATAACATTCTCATAAATGTCCCAGTATCTAGACCAGGGATAGGCAAACTTTTGGGAGAAAGGGTCATATTTCATCAAAAAATATATAGCCTAGAGCCACATTTTCCCAGCAATCCCTATCCACGAGTGTGGGTGTAGCCGTGATTGGAAGTGATCCTGCCCTTTAGAAATTTATCTGATTGGAAAAGGACGTAAAACAAAATAGCAAAAAAAACTCCCAAAATCCCATCTTCACCTAATAACTATCTGACATGATAAAATTCTCTTAGAAAAATATGTAACCAAAACAGAAAGATCCTAAACATTGCATTTTTTGACCAAGATATTATAAAAGGATGACATGTTAAAATTAAGCAAATTTTCTTAGTAGATCAGCTTTCATTGGCCGTTTTATATGAATCATGTGTTTGAATAATGCCAGTAGTCTGAAAAAAGTGAAATGCCATTTTCAGAGAAGTTTGGCAGGGTTAAAATTCTTTTAAATTATATATTAAAATTATACTTTAAATTTAAATTTGAAACAACAATTAAAAACATACCTGTTTAGGAAATTGCACAAATGTTATATATAACACCATGAAATTACGAAAGGTATTGAGTTGATTTAGTGACAAAACACGTGAAATTACGAAAACTATTGAGTTGATTGACTGATAAAATGATTTTATTTGATTTTGAATGTATGAAAGGTATTGAGTTGATTGATTGAAAAAACGATTTTATTTGATTTTGAATGTATTTTGCAACTGATTTCTTATGTAATGACATTTATTCTGATTAACGGTTAATCAAATCTATTTTTGTAAGAAATATGACACTGTAATGACATATACAATTTACAATATGAATTATTAATTATTACTTTTCTAAAAATTGCATAAACTATATTGCTCAGATATGGAACAGATTTGATATTTTTTTGTATTAATTTTATTTATCAACAAAATTTTTGGCATTATAGTTATTAGTTGGAGGGCCGCATGCGGCCTGTGGGCTACAGTTTGCCCACCCCTGATCTAGACAATGATGCCAAAGAAACGCCATTTAGTATGTTTAGACTTTATTACTACTTCTGCACAGGATTGCAGTGTCGGATGGCAAATGATTCAACTCTGACTCAACCATTTAAAAAAAATCTGACTCTGAATCCCTAAAATTTGTAAGGTCCAACTCCGACTCTGGGCAGTTTAAAAATCTGACTCCGACTCCACCTAAAATCCTCCAACTCTCAACCCAGGGTTGCAGAATTGGATGGCAAATGATCCAACTCAGACTCCATCTTTTAAAAAAATCCTGACTTCAACTCCGACTCTCTAAAATTTATAGGGTCCGACTCCGGCACCATCAAAAAACCTTTGACTCTGCAACCCTGCTTCTGCATAGTGTTTATTTTATCCATTTTATTCTCTTTGTATAATTAATTAGAGTTTATGAATTATATTTTATTTTATGTCAATATGCCATGTGTGCTCCAATATAAAAGTTTTTATTTTTAGATTTTTGTTTTAAACCAAATATTTTATTCTTAAGATTTTAAAGTAATTGTTTGTTCCTTAATCTAATTTGTGAACTGAAGATGACCTGATTAGATCAAAAACATTCTTCTTCATAGAATTTTTAATATTAACACTATCTAATTAAGATTTTTAATTTATGATTATTGTTTGTATTTAGTGTATTTTAAAAGTCAATAATGTGAATTTGTTATTTTTATATGGTTTTGAAAATCGTGTAAATATGCAATGGCAAAGATTATTAGATAAAAAATACATACTGTTTATAGTTTATAAATAAATAAATTTAGATATATTTTATCTATACAAAAAAATATTAGAATATATAATTCACTCCCTTTTTATATGATTATATTAATAATCTGAGCATTTAAAAATATATTTAATCTACAAAAATACATTAAAAATAAAATAAGTAACTGAAAATACATTATTTGAATTTAAAGTAAATGATGAACTATACAGTATTTGTGAATTTAAAGTAAATGATGAACTATACAGTATTTGTGAATTAGACAGTTTTTTGAATATATAAAAAGCATAATGACTTCAAATTACAGTGAACTCTCAATTTTACAAACTGGTAAGGATCCTTAAAAAAGTTCACAAAAAAGAATGATATTAATTAACATTAGTTCTATAGATACTTTTAGGGATCAACTGAATAGTTTGTAAATTGGAAATCTGTAAAAATACAAGTCCACTGTAGTTTATGGATCCATTGAAATAAGATTTTTGATCATCAACTTATAAAAATGTCTTATAATTTAATTCAGTTTAAACAGCAATTATATATATACCTGAATGACAGATCTATGAAATAATTTTTCAGTTAAACAGCATATGCATATTTCCATTTAATCAGCCTTTTTCATTGGTTTATGGAATAATTAAAACCATTAATAATTTATTTTGGCAAATTTTTTCATCATCAAAAAGAAAGCTTCATGGTTCCTAAAGAATCCAGACTTATACTTTAGGAAATATTTACTAATAAATATGTAGTAAATACAAAAATTTTTAATATGGAAATAAAAAATAACAGATATATTTATCAAATATCTAATTCAATATTGATATCAGAAATTACAATAAAACAGAAATTTATTATATAAAAAAAAATTATTAATAGTATATTTAAAAATGCAAAATATGTGGAATAAGTATTCCAGAAATAAAAATATATATTGTAAATAACTCTATATATATGATTCAGCATAAACACACAAAATCATATCATTATTTATATAATAGCATTATGTGAAAAACTGAAATAAATAAACAGTAACTGAATAAGTTGTGAACTGATTATTCTTTTATATGTAATCAATTTTGATTTATATAACTAGAAGAACAAACAAAATACTTTTTTATAATATTTTAAACAAAACCTTTTAAATTAATATCTTATGCTAAACTGTCAGCAATTTATCATCAATATAAAATTTAAAAATTCATTTTTAAAACCAGTGTTTTTAAATTAATAACTATAAAGAATAATTTTAAAACTTAAATTTCTAGAATTAATATAACATTTTTTGGTATATCCATCTTTTTTATTAGAAACAAATTTAAAAAGCCTGTAATAAAAAATTTACAAAATATTGCCTAAAATTGTTTAGTTATATATTAACGTCTAATTCCTTTCTTTAATATAATTCAAAAGTTTCAAATAGAGTCTATACCAAAATTCTGTATAGTTTTTATAGAGATGCATTGTACAGCATACTCGTTAATTTTAATAAAAATAACTGAATACTTTTATCAGCTTTTAATCATTTAAAACGATGACATGTTAAATGATTATATTATCAAGTATCATCTTAATTCGATATATCTTTATAGTAATAATAACTGTTTAAAACTCTAATTATAAATATTAAGGTGATTGGGAAAATAGAACAAGTTTGAATCTATGAGAAAACTAATCAATGCAATAAACTCACCTAATTCTAGATCCCATTTCTCTTTATATATAATAATAGCTGATATTTCGCGAGGAAATACATTATGTTAACAAATTCATTTCTTTCGGAACAACGGAAAAAAATTGTCTAAAACTCAATCAGAATAAAACATCACATCAGATTAGTAGCGGCCATATTGAAAGTAGATTTAACCTCGATAACAGAACCGGAGATGATGCATGAGAGCAATCGCGAACATCTTTGGAATACTGTACATTGTTCTACGTTCATTTTGTGAACTGAAGCGTGGCTTTAGCCGAAAACTTGAATTTTTTCTTTTGTAAAAGAATCTATTTTGCTAATGTCTACCAAAAAATGCGATTTTGTTTTCCGGTTTAAAATACGTATTTTTTTATTATTTTTCGCATGTCAAAATTTATAATTATTACATAACTTTTTGATTTATTTCTAATTATTCTCAAAGCCCTAATTTATAAAAACACTGTTATAAATTTAAGATACGAGTTCCCTTAATTTTTATATTCCAGTGATGAAACTTTCTAGAGGGGAAAATAAAAGGAAAAAATTTGCGCCCTTGCTCAACAATATGTTGCAAGTTAATTTTGTACAAAGTCTCAAAATAAAAACAACTAGAAGTATTTTTACACAAGTAAGACGTTTCGTTGCTTTTTTTTAATCTATCTCAGTAGGATTTATTTATTCTAATCTGATAGCATATATTGCATTAGTTATTAATATAATTGAAAATATGATTTAAGCATCACTCATGCTTTTTTTTTTTTTTTCCTTCTTTCTCTAGAACGATAAAAAATATCAAATGTATAAAGACTACAAAACTGAAAATATGATTTAAGCATCACTCATGCATTTTTTTTTCCTTCTTTCTCTAGAACGATAAAAAATATCAAATGTATAAAGACTACAAAAATAAAAGAAAAATAAAGAATTGTGATCAATTTTCTAAGATAGAATTAATTGATATAGTTTGGCATTAGTGTAATTTCAATGTTCTATAAGCTAATACTAATGTTAAGAAATTGAGATCGATTTATTTCTATAATAATATAAATAATTTCATAAACTTCAGTTTGTTTTTAATTTTGATGTTAATTAATAAAAATTTATTTCATTACAAAAAATTTTAACTGAAGGTTCATGACAGCATTCGTATCATCTTGGATGACTTAGCGAGTCAACGACCTTCAAAACTAAATAAAGTAGGCTATACGATCTAACTACTCTATGTATTCACTTTTCTCTAAATGGATTCATTTATAGTTCCTTAAGTCATTAAGAATTGGAACAAGTCAACTTCCATAGATACTCTATAGTAAATTTAAGCCCATTTATTCTCTCAGAACAATGTTATCATTTAATTTTCCTATCTATAGTATTAGAGTTTAGACAATCTTAGTTTGTTGAACAATCTTTAGTAATTTTCTTGTTTCTTTTCCTTGTAATGACTGTGAATTCGACAATTGTTCAACATTTTTGTTCTTAGATTTTAATTAAACTTTATGAAGAAGAAAGCTTCAAAGATGAATGAATGAATGTTTATCCGTACTCATATCTCTGATTATTCATTGATAACTTGAAATGAAATTAAAAAATTGCCATTCTTAAAAACCTATCTTTCTGAATTATAAACTCATTGAAGCATTCCCAATTTTAAAATAGAAAAATAAATAGTAAGAAAAATATTATTATTAAAAAAGATTTGTGTAACTTTTTTTAAAATTATATACCATATTCCAAATAATTTTATTTGCTTTAATTATTTATTATTCCTAGACAGATTAGATAACATTACAGTAGATCTGGATAGAAACATTTTTTTCTTTCAAACTTTGTACATTTGGTAATTATTTATTGTTTCGGTAAATACTGTTAAAAAAAAACAAAGATAATAAAGTATTGCATTTTTGATGCCATTATAAATAATTAAACAATGTTAACATTTTGAAATTTAGATTATGCGATTGGTTTACAGTTCAAGAGGAAAATTTTCATTATAAATGAAAGGCTAATAATTGTTTTTCCTGATTTTCAATATTATTTTAAAATAATGTTTTGCAATTTTTTAAATAAATTCCGTTATATTACTAACGGTTTTTTTCCACAACGAATATGTAACAAAAAATAAATAATTTAGAGGTGCTATAATTTGCTCTATGTTAAATCACATGTTATTGACCTGTTTACTACGTCTCGCATTTACAGTTACGCTAAAACAAGCGTAAAGATTTAAGATGAATAATACAAAATTCACATAGATATATTAAATAATGGCAAAATAAAAATAGGCATTAATAATCGAAGAATTTAGGAAAACTTTACTAATTAAAACTTATATACAGTTTGATAAATATATATGTTATGCTGTATTTCTTTCAAATACCACTTCGGAAAACATTAATTAATCGTTGATAATGTCAGACTCTGTAGATGTCATCATATAAACAAATGTTTTGAGAGCATATTTATTGGATGCTTGCTGAGAATTGACCTTTAGATATTGTTCGATGGTTTAGACGGAAAACTTTATTACTTCGATAAATCAATCTAACGAGTAGTCTGTCATAACTACATGTGGGATTCTAGAATACTGTACAGCTCAATAGGCTACGAGATTATCAGATAAATAATAATAATAATAATAATTTAACTACAGTACATCTTTGAAGTTATTACTTTTTAGAATGGCTCGTTTGATAATTAAAGTCGTCAATTAAATTCTATTGTTAAGCAGCGCAAATTGAAAACTTCCTGTTTCTCGGGGAGTTTATCAGCCACTAACAATTCAATTAAAAAATAACATAGAATTTTATTTTATGAAAATAATTAAAAAAGGGAAAATTTCGAATTAATTCTTGTAAAAAGCACTAAGATAAAAGTCAAAGTTTGAGTTGTTTTTTTATGAAAAAGTGAAATTATGTACAATAAAAATAACACTTCGTTGACTCATAGAGGAATGAATCATTTAGATTTCCGTTAAAGTCCTTGCAATAATTCGACTGTTTCCTGTAAGAAAGAAATTAAATATTTAAAAAAAACTTCTATAGACTAATAATTATTCATTTAATATTTTAAATAAATCATCTTAAAGTACAAAATAGAAACCTATTTTTTGTAAGTTTAAAAATTCATTTCTCGTTATAGCCTACTTTGTATTTCAGATATAATTGAAGGACAAATCTGTACAAGAACTTACCTCTGATTATATTCGTCCTCCAAAAAAGTAAATGACTAAGGTGCAAAAGATAGCATTCGATTATTTAAATTAATTTTGTTTTGTAATCTACCGCTCAAAAACAGTTGCTTAGTTTTTTTTGCTTGGATTTTAGTTATTCATTATCATATAAATTAATATAATCAGAGCGGCATATTTATTATTTACGTTATAATCACTCTATTTTTTAATAATTAATTTTTATTAAATAAAAAGTTTTATTATTTTTTTTTTCAAAATAATAAAAAAAATGCATAACGTACAGTACCGTATATGAATTTATTCTATAACCTGCAGTAGTAAATTTTTATATACGTTATTAATCATCTGAAATATTAATTATTAAAAATGGAAAATTTTGAGAACAATAATTCAATCAGTTAATCATTTAAAAACTGATTTGATTGTTTATAAATTAATAAACACAGAATAAGGTTGAAATGTTCTACCTAAAATAGTTTATATAAAAATATCTTAAACAATAAAACAATAAAATATCATTGAATAACTAGTAATTCCAAAAATAAATAAAAAATCATAGATGAATAATTTTAGTTTGAATTAATGAAATATTTAAGTCTTTACTATTGCTTATAAAATCTCATAATCCATAAAAGGCTTCTTTAGTAAGATAGCGATTTGCTGGAAACATTTGAATCAAATTTCGTCATTGTCATAAACAATTTTTATTATAAGATTTATTCCTTCATTGCCAATAATAAATAGGTCATATAAGTCTACCTACACACTTTTCTTTAGTGAAAATTAAACTGAACTATTAAAAGCTAGAAATCGTGAATTTTTAATTAAAAAATTTATTTAGAAACATATCTAAATCAAAATTTCGCCGAAAGAGAAATTTTTTAATGTGATTATTATTATTTTTTGTTTTAAGATATACGTCAAATAAACTTAGTCTAGTTATAAGCGTAAAAAATTACCTATCCATTATCGCATTATCGGAAACTAAATTATATTTGTAGTAGTTCCGTACAGACATCATAATTTTGAACAATAGACTTTCGGCAATGAAACGACATGGCGAGCTTCGATAGTAGAAAAGATGAAAAAATAAGCTGTTTACTAGAAGACTGAATAATGTATAAAGCAGAATTGCTTGGAGGAAAATTTTCGTCGGTATTCACAGTTACATTTAATATGAATGAAAAAAAATATTGCATTTTCTATCTTAGATTGAATGATAATATAACTACTAATTTAATGATTATAGCCCTTATTATTTTTAAAAAATTCTGCATGATATAAAAATTATTAAAATTTAAAAATGTTCATAGAGTTAAATACATTAATTGATAGAATGAAGAAGAAGGAAAGACTTACTATCTGATAAAAAAAAAAAAAACAAAGATGCACAAAATATTTGTATAACGTAAATATATTTTGAAAGTACAGATATATGTTACACTGTTATAAAATATTGTATATAGAATATACTGTATATCCTCTTCTATAAATACCATTTTAATTCTGTCCTAGATAGAAATTTTCTAATGAATTTTCCCTTCCATAAAATATCTTCTGTATATTCCAAGAACAAAACTGTCTCAGGTCTAATAATTAATTTCTAGATTATACACTTGTTTCAAATGCAAAGAAGTAAATTTCCAAAATTATTTTTATTCAAATTTTATTGTCACGTTTTCTTAGATCGTGCGTTCTTACTATTCTTTATATTCCATCATTATTTAATTCTTAGAGACTGGCCATTTACATGTGAAAAGATAGATTAAACTTTTTTATTAGAACAAAAGCACTTTTTTTATTAAATATTTAGAATATAAAAGTTCATACTATAGAAATAAACTTCCACTTACAAGTTAGTTTCAAAGTCTCATCCAAAATGAGAAAAAAAAAACAAAAATTAAATTACTGGATATGCAATTTTTTATTAGTAGAGAACAGACTATGTTATTCGCAGATCCATTTTCTGTAACAACAAAATTTTAGAATAAAAATTAATAAGTAATTATATAGAATTATAAAATAATTTAAGTAATTTGATATAGAATTACATACTAAACTTAAAAGTTCTTTATAATAAAAACTATATTAAAATTATTTTAATTTGAAAATAAAAGTAGTGTTAAAATTAAAAAAAAAAGGATAAATATTGAAATATCATATTTTACCAATATGGTATTTTAAGTTTAGAAAATAATTCCAGTAATATATCTGAAATTTCTTTAATTAATTAAACCTTTATATTCATTTTAATTCTTGTGTAATTATTTATTTTTAAATATGTATATGTATTTAATGAATACAGTATATTACAACACCCCAGACTATAGGTAAATCAAAATCAGGACAGATAACAGTACAATATTTCAAAATCACTATATTTATAAAACAAAATATATATAATATTCGTAAATTATTTCTTTATGAAATTATTTTATATACTGATAATAAAGAAAATAAATTATTTTAAAAATTATTAAGTTCAAATACAGTATTATCAATATTACATCATATCGTTTTATCTTATCAATGATAATACTATATACAGTAATTATAATTATGTGCATATAATTAATATATATAATTATATATAATGACATGCTTGTTATTGATTGGAATTCAATAAAATGATAAAACTGTATAAAAATTTCAATTGATTTATTTGAATATATATGCTAATGGCCAAAATGTACTATATTTTTAATTAAAAAATCATTTAATTTTTAAATTTTCACAAATCTTGAAAGATTCTTCTCCAGAAAAATGAACAGAATAAATAGTTCATGGGAAAATATTACCCT
Source organism: Olivierus martensii (assembly GCA_000484575.1). Classification (NCBI taxonomy): domain Eukaryota; kingdom Metazoa; phylum Arthropoda; class Arachnida; order Scorpiones; family Buthidae; genus Olivierus; species Olivierus martensii. Next base: position 37,472 of record AYEL01067363.1, read on the forward strand.
GCAAGAAAAAATATAGATTTACTTAGAAATTGTTCTTAGTTTTTTACGAGGTAATAGAACTTTATTCAGCTATCTAATATTCATATTAATTTAAATTTTCTCTATTATTTTTTCTATAAAAATAAATTTTAAGTTTTGTAAATATAATGTCGCCATCCATCCATACGAGATTGTTATATCAGGAATAAAATTACTGCATTTGGAGTTCAATAATAATTCTAATGATTATATATTATCTAATAATATACGTAATAACTCCATTTATCATTTTCCGTTGACAGTTCTATCGAAAAGTTTAGCGCTAAAAAACAAGTCGTTTGTATTCTACTAGGTCAGAATTATGAATAAAATTGATTCAGTCGGATACACACCACATTTTTTTATGGAAATTATTTTTCGTCACGAAAGGGAATCAGATTATCTATTGTGTAAGAGTGAATATTAAAGGTAAAATTATATAAATAGAGAAAAAAGTAGGCTTTATATACAAATGAGTACGAATTATAATAATATTGTAGTACAATAGAAGAATTTTATAAATATTTTTGAGAATTATGTCCGCACAACTACTGTTATTACATTTATAGAAAAGAAAATAAGACTATAAAATATTGTATAATATGCATTTAATTTAGATATAAATTTGTTAGCATTAATTTAAATTTTTTCATTATTAAAGCTGATGCAAATTTTCAATTTTTATATGGAGCCTTCAATCTTTATCCTGATATTATATAATCAACATTTCAGATTACACTTCTTTTTTATTATTATAAAGTTTTATGGCAGTCTTGATTTATAATTTTTAAAATGTAGAGCTGAAATTTTCGATTTAAGATTCTACATTTCTCCTTTCAGCCAGAATATTCCACCGACGATGGCAATGACGAGGATCATTAAATAAATTACGCATAGATCGCACATGACGAAGTTTAACTTAATATCCGACTTGTTTTTTCCTCTCTTTTAGATATTTACGATTATCTAAAAATAGTAAATTGAAACAAGATCATTTAATATTCCATCTCTAACTGGATTAATGCCAAGTAATCTACTCACATGATTAAATTTTCATCTGACTTCGCCTTTTCTTTATTAAATCCAAAGTATTGTCGCTGATTTATTTATTAATTAAACATAATTTATCGAATTATGACGTAATTTTTAAGTAAGAAGAATCAATGTGAATAATAATAATTTTTGTTTTGAATGCAGAATAATGCTTGGACTGAAAATAATTCAATGATCGATTAAAATAATCATAAAAGTATTTTTCATGGTCATACAATGCCATTTTTATTTTTTAAATAAACGTTTTAATAGTTTCAGTAATGCTAAAACCTTTAACTGATGTTAATTTTATGGATATGATAATATCAAAAAACTTATGAAGAAACAGGTTTGGAAGTTGAAATTGCATTGTCATTACATTAAGAAATTTATTAATGCGAATGATATCGAAAAAAATACGTAAACTAGTCTCTAATTTATATACAATAATTTATACCTATCAGTTTTATTAATTTAATGAAAAATGCAGTTTAATGGACTAATATTGTATAATGTGGATGTATTCTAAGTTTATATTTTTTTATTCTAATTTTATCGGAATTAACAATTTAACAATTACATTATAGAATAGTCCATCTATGAAATTATAATATTTCATATCTGAAAATATAAAATATAAATAAGATTTATTGTTTTTTTGCTAATTGAGAAAATTATTTTCATTATTTATTGAAATTCATTATTCAATTAAAAATGAACTTTGAAACAAATTTATGTAACTTTTAATGTACTGTATCACTTCTACGACTGTTTCCTGTTTATAAATTTTGCAATAGTATGATTAATATTTCGATGTTCATTGTTTGAAAACTAATAGTCAAAAATATGTTTCTCGAATAACGGGGAAACAGATGTTATAACCCTGAATGTTATTTTTAAAAGAATTATTTTACATATCAGTTAAGGTTGTACCATTATCATCACCAGATGATATTAATACCATTATTTAACATGCAAATAAAAAATTATTTACTGTATAAACCTCTTTCAAATATTTTATACATTCGATTTACAAATTATACGATAAAATAAGTTATGCTATTTTAGATATTAGCGTAGTTATGATACAAATATGTTAAAATCTCTGATTCAAAAGTAATAAAAAAAAATCATTATTTTATTAATCTTATTATAAAAGATTATTTAAGCTATTGCTAATTAAATCACAACAACTTGCAGACAATAATTATAAAAGATTATTTAAGCTATTTCTAATTAAATCACAACAACTTGCAGACAATAGATATAAAACAAATACAGTACTGTAGTTGAAAAAGAACCAATCGCCTACTTTCCGAATGCCTCATTTATTTTGGAATGACTAAATTAATGGTTTAAAATAAATGCCATCAAAATAATTTTCAATGCAAATAATTTATACATTAAATTATATAAATAATAATTTAAGTATATTCTCTTCTAAGGGTTATAGAGAAAATACAGGAAGGCCATATAATTCTTGCTTTAACGCTTATCGCCATCTGTTGTTTACGATAAAAAATAAAACTCTTAAATTTTCTTATCATTCATCACTTTCTCATCTTTATCTCTGTAGATTGAATGTTCGCCAATTTTAAACTGATAAATATAAAGGCTAATTAATGCTATTTAAAATTCGATTTTAATATCCGACCATTCTGTTAAATTTTATAAAAATCGGTCAAATAGTTCAAAGGTTATTAGGGAGAAATCTTAAAAGTTTGATTGGCCACCATTTTTAAATAATTACAGATAAACAGTTAATTGATGTACCATTGGGATAATATTCATCCGCATGATCATCATGATAAATTTCATAAAAATTAAATGAGGAACTTAGGATATATTAAGAGAATATTTCAGAATTTGAACGTCCATCATTTTTACATGATTACAGCTAAAGATTATTTGATGCGTCGTCGAGGTGACCTTTAAAATTAGAAGATTACCATCAAATTTCATGAAAATATATTATTTAATTTAAAAGTTATTAGTGGGAAATACGCAGACTAACATTCAGAATGGTGATTTCATAATCTTCCTTTTTTTCAGAGAGTAAGCTAAAAATACTATCAAAGAAATTTATTTTTGTAATTGAAAACTAAACTTGCAATTAGTGTGATGATACACTGATCTTTATAAGAAAAACTGATTATTTTATATACAGAATACTGTACTTATCTTATTGAAAGATCTTTAAAAATTCGCTTTTTTATTTGTCATGTTTATATTTTATTTTTTTCTGTTTATATCAAAATAAAACTTGAAATTTATCAATGGATATTTTTACATCTAGTTTGGAAAATATTGTTTCAATTAATATAAAATTAATATTTAAATCGAATTCATTTTACATTCATATAATATTACAATATGATCAAACTACCATATAGTCAATCATATGAATTCAGAAAATACTGTTTGTTAGAAATAAGAATCACGGAATTCGATCTCCGAACTTTGAAAATAGAAAAGTTCAAATTCTTTTGAAAAACATATCAATCGAATTCTTTTGTTTTACGAATCAGCAAATTATTTTATTTTCAGGACATGTTGAGTACATAAATATCTTTTGTAGTTATTATTCCAACTACAGTATTTATTTACTTGAATAATCAAAAATTCAGTGATGAATTTTTGATTATTCAAGTAAATAATTATCTATTAAAGTGAACTAATCAAATAGCATTTTACTTTAAATCAGAAGTTAAATATTCAACATAATTATTATAATAAATATTCAAAAATAAACATCCTTCAATAACTGAACTATACTAATCTATCTATCGAAATCAAAGTAAAATCATTAAAAACTATATTTTAATTGTGATGATGATAAAATAAATTTAAACTGTTAAATCTTTTAAATAATAATAAACTCAGAAATTGTAGTAGTAATAATTCATAAAAATCAACAATAAAATAATTTGTGTTGAAAAAGAATAATAATAATAATAATAATAATAATAATAATATGTTTATTTTCGTATATCACATACAAAAGCAATATTGCATTACAAAGAAAGAATAAATTGTAGTGGCATGTTTATGACATTGGTGTGCAGTCCATGGAAGCTGTGGAAAGCGCCGCTTCCCTTGTATTTTCTAAAATATAAATAATAAATACATATTGTGCGATTATTTTTGTCAGAATATTTGTGTTGTTCTTGTGAACAAAACGTAATGCATTGTACTTGTAAATAGTTTATTTGAAAAGACAAAAACAAAGAAAGGTAAAATATAAGATACAAAAAATGTACTTAGGATGTTCACCATATGATAACATGAGACAGACAGTCGCGGCGGAAAGAGTTGATCATAGCTGATTCAGATTATACGCATGCGCATGCGCTTTAGAGAGTACCACACACCAAAATATTGTATAACGCTTCCATTGATTCTATTCATTAGTCGTTCGTAGTGAATTATTTGAGTAATTGGATTGTTTTAAGATTTAAAAAATAAAGAATATTTTATATTATTTTTATGTAGGTTTCTTTACAAAGCTATATGTATTTATTAATTTTCCTTCAAAATATATTCATATTCATAGAATTGAAGAATATTTTGTACAAATAAGTTTTCATAATTTTAATTTTAGCCCTTATATCATGATCATGGCTACCGATTCAGAATGTAATTGTGTTATTAAAAATTTATTTACAGAAAGTTTTGGCTCAAGACCCTATAATGAAAAAGAAAACATTATTAAAAGTGAAAGATCAAAATCTAAATTAAATGTAGGCCTACTGTAACTACTTCAACAAAAAAATTTGTTCGACATTTTCACGATAAAATTTATATAGATATAAAATGGCTTTTCAGATGCATAAAAATACAAAAATTGTTTTGTTGGCTTTGTCTACTATTTTCAAAGGAAATTAGTGTGTGGAATAAGAATGGCTTTGATGATTTAAATAATTTAAGTAAAGCTCGCAAAAGACACGAGAATAGTAAATGTCACATCGATTCTTTCGTAAAATTGAAGCAATTTGAAAATCAAAACAGAATAAAATTTAATATTAATGGACAATATAAAATAAATATTTAAAATTATAACAGAAAATAATAGCTCATAGATATATCTAAATTAATAGATGTGTATTTTCTTGTCAAAGAAAGAATTGGCATTTAGAGGGCATAGGGAATCTATCAAATATAATAAAAGAGGTAATTATATTGAACTTGTTTATTTATTAAGTACGTCAGATAATCTATTAAAAATACATTTAGAGAAGTCTACGATTTTTACTGGCTTATCGAACAGAATTCAGAATGATTTTGTTAAATCGTTAGGAAACGTTTTATTGCAAGAAATTAAAAAGCAACTTGAAAACGCGACATTTATTGCTATTATTGTAGATGAAACAACCGACATGAGCCATAAATCTCAGATGTCGACTGTATTTTGTTACATGAAAGAAAACGGTAACGTTGAAAAAAAGATTTGTGGGCTTTACTTACGTGAGTGAGAATAGAACATGAGCCATAGATCTCAGATGTCGACTGTATTTTGTTACATAAAAGAAAACGGTAACGTTGAAAAAAAGATTTGTGGGCTTTACTTACGTGAGTGAGAATAGAGACGCAAATTCGTTATTTACTCACATTAAGAGTTACCTTGACGAATTTCAGTGCACTAAAAATTTAGTGGCACAAACATACGACGGTGCTGCTGTAATGGCCGGACAACATAATGGTGTCCAAGCCAAAATTAAAGAAATATTGAAACATGCTATTTTCGTACACTGTTATGCTCATAGATTGAACCAAATTTTCTCTCAATCTGTTGGATATATAAAAGAATGTAAAATATTTTTTCAAACTATGACAGGATTTTCTTCATTTTTTTCTAAATCTTCTAAAAGATCTCATGCCTTAGACCAAGAAGTCAAAAAAATTTTCCTTCAGCCACACCTATTAGATGGAATTATAATAGCAGGATTGTGAACTGCGTTATGAAATATAAAAAAGAATTAAAACTTTTGTTGTTTAATATGGCTGAAAATACAGAAAAATGGGATTCTGATACAACAATTGCTGCAAGAGGATTATACCATTATTTAACAGATTTTGATTTCCATTTTTTGTTACTAGTTTTTCATCAAATATTTGCACAGTCAGATATCCTATTTGATATATTATAAAAAATAATTTTAATATAGCATATTGTATTACAAGAATAAATCAGTTTATTGACTTTTTACAATAGAAAAGAAATGATTT